>VUQH01089248.1:0-15560 GCA_015106775.1 Etroplus canarensis | reverse complement strand
GCAAGGGATAGGGCGAGATGGAGGCAGATGATCCGTTGTGGCGACCCCTAATGGGAGCAGCTGAAAGAAGAAGAAGATGAAAAAGAAGAAGAAGAGAAAGAAGAAAGAAGGGCTCATCTGCTGACCCAGATGGGCAACTCCCCTGCCCCCACTGCAGCTGTGTCTGCCATTTGAAGATTGGATTATACAGCCATCTGCGGGCCCACCCCAGAAAAGGACAACATACATGAGGACAGTCATCACTGGACCGATGGACAACCAAGAGGCTTTATCTATTCCGATAAGGACACATTAGCTCAAAACTTTTCTAAAGAGCTGTTGCTTTGGAAAAGAAGCAGCTTTAAAATGTAAAAAAATACTTCTGATAAGAGTGTCTAAGTTACCAAGAATTGTAAATGTTATCTTTTTTGTTAAATATATAAAGACATAAAACAAACAACTTTATTCATCCCCAGATGGGGAAATTTAAATCACCAAAACTATCACTGATAGAACACACACACACACACACACACACACACTTTATACGTGCATTTTTCCAGTGGGTTGTATATAACAACCCACTGGAAAGATGCCTGCTCTTCTTTACAGTGTCATTTCATTGAGGTTTGGGAGCATTCGTGTGTGCACTGCTCTCTTAAGGTTCCACCACATCATTTCAGTGCAGTTGATATCAGAATTATGAGTGGGCCTTTGCAAAACTTTAATTATTTTCTTTCTCAGCCATTCTGTTGTTGATTTGCTGGTGTGCTTGGGTTCATTGTCCTATTGCATGACCTGATTTCAGCTAAGCCCTAGCTGTAGGACAGATGGCCTCATGTTTGACTCAAGAATACTTTGGTATACAGAGGAGTTCATGATTGGCTTAGTGACTGCAACGTACCCAGGTCCTGTGGCTGCAAAACAAACCCAAATCATCACCCCTCCACCTCCATGTTTTACAGTTGATATAAGGCCAGCAAACATTTCAGTACTGAATATTGGAGGTTTTTTGTCAATGTCATGTTATAGTTGAAAAATAGTTCCAAAATAAAAGTTGAACCAACATCATGACATACCCAGTGGGAGGGATGTAGTTTTTAATCATTGCCTCCTTGTTGTTGTTAGACTTTCTAGCAAGAGAAAGTTTGTGTTCAAGAATTCCTTCTCTTTATTGATTAGAATAAAGATAAATATAGAAAACATTCTTGATAGAAAGAATGAGAAAGAAAAAAGTTGAAGCCACAGATGTGTCTCAAACTGAAAATCGCTACCTCCATAGCACTCCTCTGATCCAGCTAAGCGCTTTCTCTATTTGTAATAATGCTGTAATAGTATCCCTTATAACGCTGACATCAGGGAAAAAGAAGAGATTATTCTGTCTGTCACATTAGGTTCAACATGCAGCGAATAAAACTGAATTTAGATCCTCATAGCCATGAACTGCTTAAAAGTATTGCTTTTTAATTTAAAAAAAAATACAGGCTGTTGTAAGATTAATCTGTGTATGTTGAGAAGAGGTTTGGTTATGTTCACAACCATGCACTAACCAGATTAGTTTTTAATACAAAGAAAGATGAATTCCTTTATTGCAAAAATATAAATTAGTGTCCCTGTAGTGTAGTGGTTTACACATCTGCCTTACAAGCAAAAGGTCCATGGTTTAATTCCAGGTGGGGACACATGCCCCTCATGCTGTGGAGGGTTGTGTCAGGAAAGGCATCTGTTATAAACTCTCTGCCAAATTAACAATGCAACTTAATCTGCTGTGGCGACTCCTTGGGGAGAATACAAGGGAGCAGCTGAAGGTACATTGTAATAATCTAAACTTCATCTCTTAATGTGTAAAAGCTGGTCTGACCTGACCTTTTTTTAAAGTTGGACACCTCAGTTATTGCATCTAACCTCGCCCAGTTTTGATTCGGTAGGCAACAGAAGGACATTGCTCCAGAAATCTTTTTGCATTTGAACAAACCTTTCAAAGCTTTCCAAACAAACCATACTTGTTCAACTGCACTGTCATGGAATTTAACATTTAGGTGTGTAGAGTCTGAGATGTAGCTGTTGTGTTTTTTGCAGTTTCTTTGGCCATTGTATGGTCTGACCTTGGGGTAAATTTGCTGGGACGTCCACATCCTGGGAATATTGTAGTATTGTGTGAACACACACCTGAAATCTCCAGATCAGCAAGCTGCCAAAATGTCTGCTTGCATGGAGGTGGTCACATTGGCTGATGATCAATTACTCAAGTGCATTTGATTAGCAGCATCTGCTGCTACTTAATTCCCATGAAGGGTGGACTTAAATCTTTCACACACTGCTTCTCCATTTTGGCTTAGTTTTTGTTAAATTAATCTTGAGACTGTGTAATATGCTATGTGTTTTTGTTCACTTGAGGTTGTATTCACCAAATTTTAAGACCTTCTAATGACCAGATGAATTTTGTTGTTATTATAGTTATGTCCTGATATGTAAACCCCAGACTTAAAAGAGGGCCTACTTAATGTGTCACATCACTGTAGGTGGTGACTGCCATATGCTCTTTCAAACCACTTTTGTTTGGATGGAGACTTAACTTGCAATCCAAATATGACATTAGTTATATAAGGAAAATTCAAAACATGAGCAAAGTATATTACTCTGGGGTTGTAGTTTTGTTCTTTTAATGCAGTAATTTAAAAAAAATATATATATATATATTTATAAATACATCGTTGGGGTGTTTAAAAAAACAATAATATAAAATTTTAAACTTTTTTATTGTTAATGATTTCAGAAAATTAATCAGCATGGTCAAATCATTTCTGACATTTTATAAAGTGAGTTCCCCAGTGAAAGAAAATAAACAGATTAATCCTTTTGCTTTGGCATTTTTTCGGCACAGACTTGAATGAGTTTTTTCCTTCTTTTATCAGTTTATTGTGCCAGAACCAAAATGCATCCAGAGAACAAGGCTTGTTCTGTCAGATTTGAAACTTGTTGCCATGCCAACAGAGTGAACACAGCAGGAAAATATTTCCATCTTTCAGTTGAGAATATCAACGATATAATCAGCACCCTCAGTCAGTTTCACACAGGATTTGCATCGTGTTTTTGTGTGTGCTGCCTCCAGTTTAGTTCCACTTGTTTCATCATGTTTTTTTTTTATATAGCAGTCTCCCCCCTATGCAGTTCCTACGCCCACTGGCCACCTGCTGCACCAGTACATGCTGAGATCTCTCAAGCGGACAGATTGAGCAGACATCCAGCCAAGACAGTGTGATTATAAGTGCATTCTGAGATGCCAAATGGGCTTAAAATATGGATTCGAGAGAAGCTTCTTTTTATCTGCTCGGAAAGCGTTCTGTTAAAAAGTGAAAGTGTGTCATTGCACATTTTGTTCCTGTGTATCTGGTTCACATGAGGTGTCTCATTGTATGCAGTCAAGTGCAGTGTCTGTCCTTTGCTGGTGTGAGACAAATGCAGTCTCTCTTTGTGTTCAACTCCTTGCGCTGTGACCCTGGCTGTAGCATGATGTGGCTAATGAGAGCTAAAAATATCTTGGAACAGACCTGGTTAGTGCTCACATACACCCACCTACCCACCCACACCCACACACACACACACACGAGCGTGCTTGTATTCCCATAGCTCCTCCCGCAGAAGATGGTAGGAGAAGAGGAAAGGAAGAGGGAAGAAGGGAGAAACCAATAAATTATGAACAAAGCTTTTCAGCAGTCAGATGCAGACCCCCTACCCGCTCTCCCACCTACTTGCCTTTCCACCCACTTACCATCATTCTCCAAACTCTGCCTGCGTGCCTTCCAGCTCCAACAATATGAGTCACAGCGGCTTGTGTGGGAATCAAAGGTTCCCTCTCAATAACTGTGACTACATTATAAACAACAGTAATTTAAAGAGGAGAGTGAAAAAGAAAAATACAGAGGAAACAGATTCACCACTGAATAAAATCTGTACATGTTGACCAATAATAGAATGTGCATCCACATATAAGTAATCACAAGGATGATCACACTAATTTTGATTAAGATGTTTAGCTTCAGGGTTACAAACAAGAGGCAAAGAAACAGCTAAACTGAAGCAAACTCAAATACTTTGTCTTGTTGACTGCCGTTTCCTCCTTACGGTTCTTGAACAGCTAATACGCTTCTTACTGTAGTGCCATATTTACCAGAATCATCATGGTGGTGTTTTTGCAGTTAACTCTCAATAAGAAATCAAAAAGTATATCACGTACAAGCTTTAAAGCACTAACAGATAAGAAATGTGGACGGTTATGAGACTTTTTTTCCCCTTTCCTCTCATCCATTATTACTTTTACTTGCCAATGAAAAGAAAAGTATGCAGATTTAATTAACATGAATACATGTGTTCACTGATTAAAACCTTAGTTTATTTGTACAGGAATTAGACTGTAAAATGTCATGGAAAATGTTGCACCATAATGCTTCAGCAGTACCACACTTGCAATTATGACTTGACAGTAACTGCATGTTCAGCTTGATAGCCACAGTCTAGCATTAAGAAAAATCCTCATTTGGTAGCCAGTGTGAATGTGAATTACCACACTTTGGGAGATGTAACATTATAGTACATGTTGAATTCTCATGGACACTGCAAATTTAATCTTAATAATCTGAAGTGTATTTCTTTGAAGAATATGTTTCCGTTAATTAGAGAGAGGAACAGAGGGGAGGAAGAGGCAGAAAGGATAACATGGGAGTAAGGTTTGAGGTCAGATTAAAGCCAAGTATATTGTGATGGTTACACGCTCTGTGCTTTTTCTAGCTGAGCCATCAGAGCAGCCCTGTGACCCAGTTTTTAACTGTACTGGCACTGATACAAGAACTGGGTTACTTGAAAAAAGGCTTTTCCGTGCATAGCAAGTTGATTCAGAAAGAAAATAATGTGGTTTCAGAGAAATGAAACAAAAGTTCATAAACTTTTCTACAAACACATGCCAAGTATACAGAAAAGGCCTGCAATCTAAGCATAAATTACTTTGATAATATACTCAGCTTGGAGTAATTTTAGATCATGAAAAACATTAGTTTTTTTTCCTTGAAAGATAACAAAAACTCACCCATTTCTGGCTTAAATTGGTTTGCTGTTTTTTTAAGGGTGTCAGCAGTAAGCAATTTCTTTTTCTGAAGTCTTTTAAACTCACTAAAATTTCCCTGCTGTAGACTCAGTCTGCAGCACATAAACTCTAAATTCAACAAACGAACACAGTCATAATTAAAAAACTTAACTATAGCTACTGCAGGCCAATGAAGCTTTGGGTTTCTCTACATTGCTGGAAACGTGCATGGGCTCTAATAAATGCAGAATTATATCTGAAAAACAACCGCTTGTCACTCCCAAGTCTGGCATACTGATGCTTTTTCAGGCATCAAACTCTAGCACACTGTGAACCCTTTACTATAATTTGCAAATGCAAGAAAACAGAGAATTGACTCCTGTTAACACTGCTTTTTTTGCTTTAGTTTAGAACCTCACTTCCAAAAAGGTTGGGACGCTCAGTAAAACATAATAAAAAACAATGATTCACAAATCTCATAAACCAATATTTTATTGACAAAAGACCATAGAAAATATATCAAATATTGAAAGTGAGACATTTGACTAATTCATAAAAATACTAGCTCATCTTGAATTAATGGCAGCAGCACATCTCAAAAAAGGTGAGACAAGGGCGAGATAAGGCTGGAAAAGTAAATGATACTAAAAAGAAACAGCTGGAGGAACATGCTGCAACTAATTAAATTAATTTTCAACAGGTCGGTAATGTTGTAATTTTAATTTAAATCTACTCCTTTGTTTCTATTTTATTTGATTTAGGTACCAGAATTACTTGGTGAGGTATAAAGAGTGTACACATAGGAAGAGATTAGTGATAATATGGTAGAGATTATAGCATGAAATTTGATGACTTTTAGCAATGGCAGTTGATTTAATGGACTGACAGTGACAAGAACAATGACTGACATCTAAGGAGGTTTTATACAAAGTAAGCAGCCAGAGCATGTAATGTCCATTTGCAACCTACTGTCACCTGCAAAGCTATATTTGATCAGTGAATTTCTTGAAGCAAAAACTACTGAGTTTGGTTGAGGAAAAGATTATTATTCAGGTGAAAATGCAACATTCCACTGTATACACCATGTGACACTTGAAACTTTATTTTTAACAAACCTGTCTGCCATTTGTTTAACGCAGTTAGGTGTTTGGCTGAAAATGATATGACATACATTTTGGAAATTTGTTAAAGAGGTTGAATACTAGCACTACAGATGCCAAAACAGACCTCTTTCTATAAAATGTTGAAAAGTCAGATTGAGAACAAATTCTTTAAAAGATCTTCTATTTTTAATTAACATTCCAAAACCAAAATGTTGGTAAAGATTAAAGGAGTGGGTTAGAATTTGCCAACTCCAATCTAAGCCTCAAATATTGCTCAGTTATTCCCAATATGCGACAGCTGGGCATGCCAAAATATGTAGCAGTGGTAAACAAACATTAAAGGAGATAAGACATAGTTCATTAGCTAGTTACAATATTGCATGGGGTTATAGGTTATGTTAGAAAAAAATATGTTCATGCTGTATGGGAGTGAAATACTGGGATCTTACTTTAGCTTCATATAAGCAGCATTGTGCTGATTTGATTTGAAGAAGACTTAACACTCTTAGCTCCTGCCAAACACATCAATTATTTCCCAACCTTAAATTCATTTTATAGGTAATGCTCTTTTTAATGCATCTGATCAAAATTATAATAATACGTATTCAAGCCATATACTGTCAGAGTGAGATACAAAAACAGCCATATTGCAGTCAGTATAAAAGTTAGGCTAACTTGCTTTATTATCTCAATGGTTCTCTTATTTTTTATTTGAATGAAAACTTGTATCTTTGGACATGTAACCTTGGCCATGTTTATAGTCTTTCATAATTTTAAACTTTTTTTTTTAATCTTTTCTTTTTTAAAAAGAAAAAAAAAACAATCAGCTTGGGTACATTTCTAGAGGGGGCATGGGGTCACGCTGTAATGTACCTTTCAGCTGCTCCCTTGTATTCTCCACCAAGGGGTCGCCACAGCAGATTAATCCACACTGGTAATTTGGCGGAGATTTTACGCCAGATGCCCTTCCTGACACAACCCTCCATGGTGAGAGGGGCTTGTGTCCCCACCTGGAATCAAACCAAGGACCTTTCGCTTCTAAGGCGAACGCGCAAACCACTACGCTACTGGGGACACTGACCCCCTAAATAAAATATGACATAAGGGATCAGTGACTCCTCTCTGTATAAGTAGAGAATGAGAAGCCTAATTTAGTTTATTTTTGACATCCACATAAAGTGGTTGTGTGATTAGATTAGTCATTTGAGCCTCCCTCACTGCAGAAAGCCTTTTAACATTATAGAACACACGTCTGCGTAAAATTTACCTGAGCCACCACTGATGTCTTTTTAGCACAGATGACGGATAACCTGCCAGAATTTTTTTTTTTTTTTAAACACACTGACTTTTACTGCTGTTTTGCATATTGAAATACCAGTAAAGCTTTTAAATTAATGGCTAGCTGTGTTCCACCATCTTCTTTCTAATTACCAAAGTACCAGGAGTGCTGGTTCTTTTCAGTTTGGCCTAGTGAAGGCACCACAGGCAGATCAACAAATCTCACCCTAACCAGGTCATTCAAATAAAATTGGTCCTAGATCAGAGGGAATCCCTTTGGTCTAGAAAGAGCAGGACACTATATTTAGTCCAGACATGATTTCACAATGCCACTTTCTCTTCCTCAATTCAAAAAGCACAATCTAGACATTTTAAAAGGTTTTCCTTAAAATTAAAAGTAAAACAAGTGTCAAAGAGTGCTGGACATAAAGGACAGTAAAATTAGAGCTGCCTTGTTTAGATTATTTGAGACATCTAGGGATAAGTTATTTACATATTTACTTAAGATGCTAAACAATGGACTGCTTAAGTTAATATTGTCCAGATAGGTTTATGCTTCTTTTAGTGGCTATAACAAATATTAAAATCTTCTGAGGATAAAAGAGTTTTAGTAATTGAGGCCAGGCATAAATGGAGCTAAACTGGTGTTCAATCTAGACTAGACAAATACATTAAAGTAGAGCAGCAGATGTGAGTTAGATTCACAGTCGCTTACCTTATTTTATCCACTGCCTATAAAAGATAATTTATAGAAGCTGATTTATTTGTGCATTTGCTAATTGAACTACTCCCTTACTAGACCTTCTGTCATGGCTTGCCATGGTGTGAGGGTGTGGACCACTACGCATGACACGCAGATGAACTAAAACGGCTTTTATTTAGCCAAAACACAGGGTACATAGTCCGAGATAAAATCAGGAAGAGAACTGCAGGAAGGCAAACAGGGAAACAACCAGGGGACAAACCAGGATGCGACAGGGACGAAACAGGAAGACAGGACTTAAGTAGATGAAGACTGAATCACAAACAGGCAACAGCTGGGAAGGGAACACAACTGGGAACAATCAGGACAGGAAGTGAAGCCAGACGCAAGATACAAGACCAGACGGATTTCAAAGTAAGACCAGACATGACGCAGACAGAGAGGAAGACCACTAGGGAGACATCAGGCAGGGAACTGGGAAAAAAGGGAGACAAGCTCCAAAAAACAAATTGAAAATGTGAACCATGACACTTTCTTGGTTTGAATTATTGCCCCAGACTTACAATGTGCTGAATCAGCTTAGTTTCATAGTGGCTCAAGTTGTACGGCAGCCCCTAAATCTCATCTCTCACTAGTCTTTTCACATGGAGCACATGGACCATCTCCAAATTACCCTCTGTTCCTTGGAAAACTTCCCAGAGGCTTTCTGCCCCCAACCCCCACTATGCACTTTCCCCCGCAAGCTTGGCTATATGATACATTATGGATTGGCTGGAGGGAGAAATGGCACCAGGGAGAGAGAGAGATGGCAAAGAGAGATAGATACTAGGTCATTTTATTGTCTACATTAGCATTGCCTGCTTTTCTCAGTAGAAAAAACTCAGCTTTCTGAGATACAGGAAATATTAGTGAATGATCCAACATTAATTAGACAAATGTTAAAAAAAAATATTAAAAAATGGTTTCACTGTTATCCTCCTATCTGTCCAGTGAGCAGCATTAATAAATTATACAATATATCCTATTTGTGTATTTTTTGGGTAATGTTTTAACATGTTTCTGCAATAACAACCACTGGCAAAGGCAGCTCTTATATGAAATCAAGTTTATAAAAGTTGTTCTACTTACACTTACCCTACAGTAAGAGGATTGTACATCGTGTACACAGATGAATGAAAGGCCAGGGCTTTAGTCAAGATGTTTTAATATGTTTTCTCTACATTTCTGATGATTGATAGTGAAATGAAGAAAGGTCAAAATTTTATTCACCAGTGACTTTAACTCTTTCACAAACTAGAGTATTCCTGCATGCTGCTCAACTTCCAAATGTCTCCCTTATTCTTTGCCCATATTGTCAAGAAATTGTGTTAACATTATGAACAAATAATTAAGGATACAAGCTTATATCATATAGAATTGCAGCCGTTTTCCATAATTGCCCTGGGGTTCTTCTGCTGGATGTAATGAGAGCTGACATAAGGGGCCTGTGGGGAAACGTGTCTCTGCCTGAATGTCCCAAAGGCCTCTCATTGAGTTTGTGTCCCATTTTGCTTTCTCCCCTGTGCATTTACACAGTCTAAGAGCTCAGGCAAGGGCACTGAGCATGAGTGTGCATATAAAGGTTGTGAGACTGCTGCTCCACATTAACAGGGCATTAAAAAGTGGAAAGAGAAGCAAATTAAAAACATTTGTTTTACTTTCATAGCTTTTCATTTTAAAATTTTCTCAAATTTTTCTCGGAGAGCTGCATGGTGACACTCACGTTATATGATATCTGAATGATAACTGTCTTGAGAGCTGATTTGCAGTCCACATTAATAATATTACAGTATTTGCAGTACTATTTGTCACACATTGCTAATTGTTATTATTATGCCTCTGCTGAAGAGACTTAATGTTTTCGGGTTGTCTGTCGGTCCATTGCAAATCTTATTAATACTACCGGAGCTGACTGTTGCTGAATCTTTACCAAATGTGTGGTTAATATGTTTAATGTGCAGAAGATCTTTTATAAGGTAATAGGGTCAAAAACCAAGGTCGCACAGAGTCATTAATTAAATTATTGTTACCATCACATGAGCTGACTGGGCTGCTGGATCCTTGCCAATATTTGTAAGGTCAATCACTGTGATAGGTTAAAGAAATGTCAAAAGTTAATGTAAAATGCATCTTCGACATAAATATAATTTCTGTAGGAGCTGAACTTAGTGGCAAGACCTTTATCAAAATTTTCATAGTTATGATGGCTGAAAGAAAGGTTAAAAATGTACCACTACAGGAGCTGAATTGTTTGCTTTTCCAGACTTTGCGTGGTTATTGAGTAGAAGCTCTGATAACGCTCATGATCAAAGGTCACACAGGGACAGGGTAAAAGCATACTGGCTGAACTCTAAGCATTTTATTTGAGTAGAGAGGTCCTAATGCATTTCACATCTCCTTTTAGTAAAGAAGTCTTTAGCTTTATCATAATTGTAAGACTGAAAAAAGATGCTTGAGTGATTGCATCACTGAGAGGTTAGGTTACTTATATCACCAAAGTGTAAATGTTTTTTCAATAAAAATCTTGAAAAATGTGTCCTTATATTGTAGTGGTTTACACATTTTCCTTACAAGCGAAAAGTCCCTGGTTCAATTCCAAGTGGGGGCACAAGCCAGCCTCACCATGGAGGGTTGCGTCAGGAAGGGCATCTGGTGTAAAACCTCTGCCATTTTACCAATTCGGAGGAATCCGCCGTGGCGACCCCTTGGGCAGAATACAAGGGAGCAGACAAAGGTACAGAATAACAGACAGACAGAATAATCTTGAAAAAAGTACAATTTCCTTCACACTGGTTAAAGACCAACTGTTACTCCTACTAGACAGTTCATAAAGAAAGCCTGACACTGTTATTTTCAAACACTAGTCTTGGACCAAGTTGACGTATTGTGCAGACTAACCACAGCTTAGATTTTAGAGAGACCTGCATTTTTAGAGAGACATGAGGTTTTTAAGTTTTGCTGAACTGGAAAAAGGGTTATGAGACTGGTTTTCACTAAGAGATGAATTTATATAATCCGAGAACATGAAAGTGGCACAGCAGAAACACTGTTTTAATTTGCTATCCGTGAGCAAACCTCCCATTTTCTATAATCATTACTTGTAAGAGAAGAGTCAGATGACAGAAAAGGAAAACTTTTGTATTTTAAATGGCATGACTGTACCTATACATTTATGTGTATTGCAATACATCTGTATTTGCAAACTCAGTAGACTAGGTGGGCCTAATCCAAAAAAGTACAAATAGGCAGAAACAGCAGCAATAAAGACACTCTGCTAGATGTCACAGACACCATGACTGTATATACAAACAGCAAGTCTGAGTTTGATAGTTGTCTACAATGCATTAAGCAAAATTACTGCTGTGCACTATGCTTAATGGTGAATGATCTTAATAAATATTAAAGTAACATGCTTGACAGGGGATGCAATATTAAACTTTCCAATGTGCTTTGTAACATGTTTTCTCCTCCCGTGGAAACAAACAACTGATGAGAATACAAAAGCTGCTGCACACAGCTGCAAATATAAAGACTCTGAAGGTTATCTGGCATCTTTTCAATGAAAGTATAGCATTTTTTTAAAAAAAAGCACTGACCTTGTTATACTACTGCTACTACTACTACTACTACTACTACTACTACTACTATTACTACTACTACTACTAATAGGGTACATTTGAGTGTAAACCTCCAATCTGTGAATATGTCAACAATGCACCTTTGAAATTCTGAAGCTGCAAGGAGTAGAGATAGTGAAGGTGAATGAGTTTAAATACCTGGGGTCAACTATCCCGAGCAACTGACAGTACACAAGAGAGGCGAAGAAGAAGACAGTGCAGGCAGGGTGGAGCAGGTAGAAATGAGTGTCAGGGATGTTTTGTGACAGAAGGATAGCAGCAAAAATGAAAGGGAAAGTTTAACAAGATTGTAGTGAGACCTGCTATGATGTATGGTTGGAGATGGCGGCACTGACAAAAATACAGGAGGTGGAGCTGGAAGTGGCAAAGCTGAAGCTGAAGATGTTGAGATTTTCCCTGGGAGTGACCAGGATGGACACTATTAGAAATGAGTAAATCAGCAAGACAGCTCAGCTTGAGCAGTTGGACAGGCAAAGTGAAGAAGGTTTGGACATGTGCAGAGTATTGATAGTGGATATACTGTGCAGTGGATGCTGAAGATGGAGCTGCCAGGCAGGAGGAAAAGAGGAATGCCACAGAGAAGGTTCATGGATGTAATGAAGGAGGACTTTCAGAAGGTTGGTGTGACAAGAAGAAGAAGAAGAAGAAGAAGAAGAAGAAGAAGAAAAAAAAGAAGAAAAAGAAACTCAAGTGTTTACTGATTCCTGTCTTTTTTCAACTAAAGACATATTGAAGTAGGCAAAGTAAACTTTAAGACCAAGTACAACAGAGGCTGGGAGACTGCAATATGTTAAGATTTTTGTATATTTGTGTTTTGGGCTTCTAGTCTGGATTAGAAGGAAAAGGAGGACTGGAATTTAGGGGAAGCCCAGATGCTCATTTACAAAGTTCACATTTTTTTGTGGTCAGATGATGCATGAGCAGCTGAATACTGGAATGTTCCTGTGTGTGTGTCATTCAACCCAGCACTGTATTTCAGCACAGTGAGGGCTACTATAACGTGATGGTAAACATTAATCTGTTGATCAGCTACCTCAAACAGATCAGTTAATATTTAATAGCACCCAACATCTGACAATGGGTACTAAAATGCATAATCCATTGTTCTGTGTTTTACTATTTTATTTATTATTCATTCACTTGAACTGTTATTTTAAGGCACCTTTTATGTGAAATTTAAACATGAAGGGTTTTTTAAATTTATTAATGTTATCAACATTACATCCCTTCAGAATTGATATTCTGGAGTCTCCACCCAAAAAAATTAGCCACACTCAATTGATTTCAAAATTTAAATAAAAAAATGTAAATGAACCAAAATGACCCCATTTAAAACTGAACACTTGCTGGCATCTGATGGCTTCACTTGTAAGGCAAAGAACCATTCATTTTTGATTTTAACATATATATTTTCCAGTTTTATTGCATATAACTAATTGATAAGTCATGTAGCCTCAGTTCAGCACCAGCTCTCCCATAAGCAAAGAAACAAACAGGAAAAAAAACAGAATAAAGGAAAAACCAACATTTAGTCACACCGCCACTCAGTTACTTCTAGTCCTTCATTACAGACTTAAATGAGGTCATTTGACTCTCAAAAATAGTGTTTACAGTGCTTCACTGTCCAGTCACCACTCACAGAAGAGTCTCTGATAGAGGAGAGCTCTGTCAGTGCAGGTTTTCTTTGGATCACAGCAGTAACATGAATGTGCCTAGAAAAACCAATGTAAATGTGAAATTCAAGGGTTGGGATATCTTTAAATTCAGAGTATCTATACTTAAACCTTAATCATTAAGCTCACTAACTTCCTGCATTGCTCAGCACAAACAAAAACCTCCTGTTCAGGTTTTGGTGGTGTGTATTTTTAGATTTTTGAGCTGAATCGTCAAACGCAGGGTGAGTGCATGCTGTGGAAAGGCAAAAACAATCATCCATGTGCAAATGTTGCCATTATAAGCTTTAATAGTCACAGACAGTGTGCACTTCAGAGTGTCTTAATCCCTCCCTAGTTTTAACACTTGCTGCTTTTTATGGGAAGGCTTCTCAACTGCCAGAAATAGAAGTTTAAAAGACAGACATAGCAAGTAGAGAAAAAATTAGGTATGCAGGTATACAGTATGTTATTAGACTGCTCTAACAGTAAACCAACAATCTAGATTTAAAGCAGATCATAACACAGAAACAGCACTTGTGAAGGTTACATATGATTTCCTCATGGATTAAGACAATGGATTTATCTGTTCTTGTTGTACTCAATGAATCAATTTTTTATTTCATTCATCACAAGACTGTAAGATGAGAATAAATCATATCTATCTGATAGATTCCAGTTTTTGACCATACAATGAATCTTCCTTGGATACCAAAGTCATTCATGGAGTTCCTCAGGATTCTGAGCTTGGACCAATACGTTCAACATTATACAGTATGCGCTTCCCTTAGACAATGCAATAAAGAACACTGCATGCAGATGATACCCATTTGTATAAATATATAAAACTAAATGATACAAATCAAATAGTTAAACTGGAGGTATGTCTTAAATACATAAAGGCTTGGATAATGTGTTATCTTCTTATTTTAAATTCAGACAAAATGGAAGGTACTGTATTTCAGAAACACACTGTCTGAGCAGATTCATAATCTGGATGGCATTAGCTTGTCCTTCAGTCCTACTGTAGGGAAATTTGGTATAATTTTTAACCAGGAAATGTCCTTAAATACTAACTTTAAGCATATCTCTAGGACTGCCTTCTTTCATCTGTGCAATATTGCAAGAATTGGGAACATCGTGATTGAGTCCGATGCTAGGAAGTCGAGGAAGTCTGTAGACCCTGATGGTGTGAGCCCCAGGGTCCTCAGAACTTGTACTTCTCAGCTTTGTGGGATATTGCACCATATTTTCCAGCTCAGCCTGCGTTAAAGTAAGGTTTCTGCACTGTGGAAGAGGTCATGCCTCGTGCCTATGCCAAAGACGTCACATCCCAGTAACACTAAAGTTTACAGACCTGTGGCACTAACGTCACACATCATGAAAACAATGGAGAGACTCATCGTGGACCACCTCTGACCAATGGTCAGCCCTCTAATGAACCCCCTGCAATTCATCCACCAGGTAAAAATTGGAGTTGAGGACACCATTATTTACCGACTCAAATGTGTCTACACTCACCCGGATAAGCCACTGAGCACTATGAGGTTCGTGTTCTTTAACTTCTCCAGTGCATTCAACGTTATCAGGTTGGCTCTACTAGGTGAGAAACTGACAATGATGTGGGTGGACACCTCCCTTGTGGCCCACTACCTGACTGAGAGATCACAATATGCGTGTCTGCAGCACTGTGTGTCAGGCAGCGTGAATTGTAACACTGGAGCTCCACAGGGGACTGTTCTCTCTCCCTTTCTCTTCACCCTTCTACACCACTGACTCTAGCTACTACACAGAGACCTGCTACCTCCAGAAGTTTTCTGATGATTTTGCAGTAGTGGGGTGTATCAATAAGGGCGGTGAGGAAGAATACATGACTTTAGTGAGCAACTTCATCACATGGTGCGAACAGAGCCATCTGCAGCTTAATGTGACAAAGACCAAGGAACTGATTGTGGACATGAGAATGCCCAAACAGCAGTGACCCCTGTTTCCATACATGGGGTCTGTGTGGAAATTGTGGAGGACTACAAATATCTAGGCATTCACATTGACAATAAACTGAACTTCAAACACACAGAAGCCATCTAC
>VUQH01089246.1:0-25087 GCA_015106775.1 Etroplus canarensis | reverse complement strand
CTCCGATCTTGGCTTGCTGTGTGGACCAGGACTTCAGTCCTCGGCGTCGCCTGATGCCGGTGGCCGGGGAAGAGGACATTGCGTGCGGGGTGTTGTGTTGGGCCGGGCCGGAGGTGGGCCCTGGCCGGCCAGCGCTACCCTTGTATGGGGCACCAGGTCCTGGGGGAACGCTATATCATTTCACTGTGTATTTATATGTAGTTGAAATGACAATAAAGTAATCTAATCTAATCTAATCTAATCTAAGCACAGTTGGTGGTCTGTGTTCTCTGAATTTGCAAAAGTCTATTTATTTTCTTTCCATCCGTCCATCCAATTCAGGGTTGCAGGGGGTGCTGGAGCCTATCCCAGCTGTCATAGGGCAAAGGGCAGGGTACACCCCGGACAGGTCACAATCTGTCGCAGAGCCAACACAGAGAGACAGACAACCACTCACGCTCACATTCACACCTACAGTCAATTTAGAGTCACCAGTTAACCTAACCCCTTTGCATGTCTGGACTGTAGGAGGAAGCCGGCGCACCTAGATAGAACCCACGCAAGCACGGGGAGAACATGCAAGCTCCACACAGAGGGGCCTAAGCTGGCCAGGGGCCTAAGCTGGCAGCTGCTAGATTCAAACCCAGACCCTCTTGCTGTGAGGCGACAGTGCTAACCACCGCTCCACCGTGCAGTCATATTCATTCCTATTTGGTCAATAATAATGTATTTCAAATTTGTATTTAAGCTTAAATTAATTGGTGATTTTCCTTTGGTGAAGGGCCAAAACCTCTTTGAGGGGGGTGCTAAAATTTTTATAAGCAGGAAATACCCTTGACATGCCAATAGATATTCCTCCACTTCATAATTTTGCCATTTCGTTTATTATAAATAATGTAAAAAGTAAACAACTTCCATCACATTTTTGCTCTAATTTTATAAATGCAACACAAAATGGTATTATTTTGATGAAAATGCTAAGTTAAAGTACCAAATAATCATACATAGCCACTGCAGATCAGTCATGTGTCGCAGCATATTTTAATTATTTACATCTAATAATAATGCTGATAGACATTACTTAGGGAACTTTGTCATGCGTGACTGTGTTTTGTGGCTCCATTCAGATTTTTTAGTCAAATTTGCTTAAAAATGGCTCTTTGATAGTCAAGTTTGCTGACCCTTGGACTAAACTATAATACAAAGAGTTCAGTTTATCAGGTGTATGCCACATTTACAACATTTAAGCTTGGCATTCCTGTTTTGTAGCAATAAAATGTCTGAAGTGAGAAGAGCACTATCACAGTATGTTATTGCAACACTCAGCATATCGCAAAATGTTTAAAATCACAATACCATCATATTGTATTAAGTACTGTGATAATACTGGAGTCTAGGCAAAGAAGACGAACATAAAAAGGAGCAAAAAATTTAAAAAGCACAAAAACGAAAAAGCAAAAGAAAGAAAGAAAGAAAGAAAGAAAGAAAGAAAAAGAGGACAAATGAACGAACAAGTGTGAATGGCAAAATACATAAATTTCACAGATTTTTTAATGTTTTTTTGGCAGGGAGATATAAACATTGCTTTGTTAGGTTTACTTTTTGTGGATCAATTATGATATGTCTTTACAGATAATTGATTTGCACCCACAGATTTCCAACCAAGTGCACTTCATCCACTTTAGGGCCTCCCAAGCATCTGTTGTCTCATCTTCTTCTCTTTCACACACTTCAGCACGTATGTTGCTCAGCTAATTCACCTAAAAAGGTGCTGAGTTTGACACTCAGTGAGTAACACTGATCTATAAGAGTGTTCAACTGGATGAATCTGAGAAAGCTGCAAAAATGAAGGGTCTGAAAATGAAGAAAAGGACCAAATTGCCACAGAAAAGTAGAGAAGAGTAGCACTAATGGTCTCTGGATTGCAGTTCGATGGCTAGCAAGGCAAAGGATCAGAACATAGCACTTGAACCTGCAGTGCTCTGGTGATTTTAGCCATGTGAACACTGATGACCTTATGACCTTACTGCCTGGCTCAGGACAGGAAAAAAAGGATTGTGGGTTTGGAGTCTAATCTCCTAGCAATGTACTGCAGGAAACACAGAATAACTCTGGAAAAATATGTTTAAACCTACTGTAAAATGGGAATTAGCCAAAGTCAGAATGAGAGATAGTGTTGAAATACATTTCACCTCTGGCCTATTTATCCATCAAAATTATTTTGGGTTGAGTTGCCCAGCATCTGAGGATTTGACTGCCAGGGCCTCTGCCTCTGACCTTTGCCCAGTCCACATATTATCAGACTCCTGTGCTGCCTCCCACAAGTGGTAAGCCCACAGGAAGATTCTCATGGTTCGCATTGGTGCAGATGCTGCACTGGTCGGTTGCGGCAGTGAGAGAGCGAGTGTTAAAGCTGTCAATCTATCAGTTGATCTACGGTCCTACCCACACCAATAGTCACAAGCTCTGGGTAGTGACAAAAAAAATGAGATCGCAGATGGAAGCGCCTAAAATAAGCTTCTTCTGGTGGATGTCTGGGCTCAGCCTTAGAGATAGGGTAAGGAGCTTGGCCATTCAGGAGGGGCTCAGAATAGTGCTGCTGCTCCTCCACATTGAAAGGAGCCAACTGAGGTGGTTCGGGCATCTGACCAGGGTGACTCCTGGACACCTCCTAGGTGAGGTGTTTCAGGCATGTCCTATCAGGAGGAGGCCCTGAGGTGGTTAGATGGATGGGTAAATGAGCAGGTGGATGGGTGGATGTCTGCCCTTCTTTTCAATATTATGGAACAAAATGGTACTTGCCTTGTTGTGCTTAAAGTGCAATAAAACACATTTTAAAAACTCAGCAGTAATGTTTCCATAAGACATGACCTAAAACCCTTGTATTTTCTTCTCATTACTTAACAAAGCAAGTTGGGGCCTAATACAAAAATGGAAATATGACACTTTGACAATAATTGTCATTTTTGTGTACTATTTGTGTCTCTCAATTCAAAGTTTCAGGTGATTTTTTTCAGTATTTTTTTTCTGTATTATGTAATAGAAACCTTTCACTGCACTTTTGTATCTTAACTTTTTATGTACAATTTTAACTGTTACTATTAAGTATTTAGTGGCCATTCAGGCAATGACATACAATCTTTACAGTATCCATTAATGGCATGCCCATCATTTATTATATATAACAATATTTCTAAGAATTAGAATTCTATTATTCCCTTAATTCATATTCCCTTGTTGCACATCTGTCACAGCTCTACTACTGTACATGCTGCTGTGTACAATGTTCATCCTAAAAAAACACTTACTGTACATGCAGGTGTTTTTGACTTAGCTTGCAAATACTATGTTTTGTGATTTCATGAGCGTATTTAGGTTTTTATATGTGTTTCAAGTTTGTGTACTGATGTGCGTTTGTGTGTCTGTCTGTGTCCCAGTGAGTCTAATGGTCCCTGGAGGCAGGCCAGCGTCCATCAGCAGACAGCAGGCATTAGTGCTCTGCCAGAGTATCGATGGACCACCGGTGCTTGACAGCAGGCCCCTCCCTACGGTCACAGGACAAGATGGGTATATGTATGGCAGTGTGTTTATGTGAGTGTTATAGACACACAAAGTGTTTTTGATACCGCAATATATACAGATATACACACAGAGAAACAGAGAGGGATATCTGAGTGTGTTTTAAAGTCTGAGATGTTTTTGTATGACCCCTGACCCCAGGCTATGTGTCACAGTGGTGTGTGTTTGGTGTGTGTGTGGTTGTGTGTGGTTGTGTGTGTGTGTCAGAATGAGGGGCCGGCTGTCATCGATCTCACACACACCAGGCCAGCACTTAACACTTGGACTGTAGCGACTAATACACTCACACCCTCTATTACTGCCCAACTGGAGGCACAGCATGTGTGTATGTGCGCGTATGTGTGTGTGTGCCTCTGTGTGTGTGTGTGCGTGGCCTACTGCCAAACCCATGCTGCTCCTGTTCAATGGCAGCACAATAGATTACACGTATAACAGTGTAATGATATATCTCTATTAGGCATTCTCCTCTTCTCTCCCTTTGCCTCAGCTCTCGCTCCTATTTTCCCATCCCAGCAATGTTTACTTTGTTGTGCATATAGAAGAAGAGCAAGATCATCATAATTAGAGGAATTTGTGGTCCTAATTTGAATGTAACAATTTCTGTATTTCATAGAGCTGACAAACAATGAGTAAAAGAACACTGATGTTAAAAAAAATAAAGAAAATGCAAGACTTTTCTTAAATGAGACTTACAGTTGAATGGAACAAGTCAACACTCATTCAGGTAGTATAAATTCATAGATACGACTCCATCTAACCACCTGACCTTGGTAAAGACATCCATTTTCCATAATACATTCCACTAGTGTGTGTTTTAGGCTAAAATTACTCTGAGTCATAGTAAACAGCTATAGAGCATTTTACAGATTGCCTAAGATAGACACTTAAGATCAAATTGCCCCAGACAGACTCTAAATTTCTTTCAGCACTCATGCAATGTGTGGATACTAGCTTCTAAGCAGTCTGGATTGACTTTAGCTGTAAAAAAAATAAAACAAAAAAAACAAAAAATTATTTAATATATAAAATGTGGACATTCACGAGAGCAGGCTTATGGTAGATATCACTCAAATGCATGCATCAAACAACAAACAAAGATGTAGAGGCAAAGAAGCAGAGTTTAAAGCATCTACCATTTCAGAAACACAAGTGAGGCTTCCTTCACACTGTGGCAGACAAAAACAGAGCATCTATATGACTGTAGTATCAACAACCAAAATCTCAGTAATGTAGTACCTCATCCACCTCAGCGGGGGCGGTGGTGTAATGGTTAAGGTGCCGGGTTCCTGATCGAGAGGTCGTGAGTTTGAATCCCGGTCAGACCGCCACTGTGGCAAGACCCTTAGGCAAGGTCCCAACCGCAAGTGTGCCTCTGTCCACCCAGCAGCAAAAAAATGGGTACCAGTAAAATCTTGGGAAGGTAACCTTATACATTCGCCTCACAAGCAAAAGGTCCCAGGTTTGAATCCAGGTGGGAACACAAGCCCCTCTCACCATAGAGGGGTTTGTCAGGAAGGGCATCTGGTGTAAAAAATCTGCCAAATTGCTGATGTGGCTTAATCTGCTCTGGTGGGACCAAGGGAGCAGCCGACTTGTACAAGTGTGCAGTGTCTCGCTCATCCTTCATTTGCAGTTTGCAAAGTAAAGAAGTAAGGGAATAGTAGTCAGTGGGCCAAACCACTGTGATGTACATGAGGAGGAAGCCATCTTTCAAAACTTCTGCATTTATTGGTTTCCATTCATAATTAAACTAATAACTTTGACTGCAGGTAACATTATTTAAAATTGCATAGTCATTTGTTTACAGCAATGTATTGAGGAGGATGCAGCTGTCTTTTAAAGAGAAGGGTGAGCCAGACCTTCTTATCCCTGCTCTGATTTCTATATATGACAACACAGGTTTTTTTTGTTGTTGTTGGGGGGATGGGAATCAAATTTCACAGGTGGCCACTGGCACCCCAGGCCCCCACCAGACCCGCCCCTGCTTCTCGGTATTTTTCAGATCTTTAAGTTGTTAGAGCAGTCAAAAAGTTTAAGTTCCATTCTAGATCAACCCAAAGAGAAATGTCTTCTATCTAGACTACTGTTTGTAAAAGGAAAGGAAGAAAAATCTAAAAGATGAATTAAAATTCTTGTAGCAGCCTCTGTTACCCTTTTTCCCTCACCATTTATACAGTGACTCCATTCATGGGTGTGGCCCCCTGGATTTGAATCACTGCCCTGAACTAGCCAAGTGTAACAGTGTTGTTACATCAGTATTAACTAAGTACAGTTCATTCCACATTGCAGCTGATTCCAGTACTCCAGTATCAGTATATCAGTCAGTATTCTTTATGTGCTGGAAGTGAGTTTGTATGAAAAGGTGGCGCAGTGGTGTGGTGGATAGCACCGTCATCTCACAGCAAGAAGGTTCCAGGTTCCAACCCTAATAGGGGTCTTTCTGTGTGGAGTTTTCATGCTCTCACTTTGTCTGGGGGTGGGTTTCTCCCACAGTCCAGAGACATGCATGTTAGGTTGATTTGTAATTCTGTAATTTCCCTCTGGGGATTAATAAAGTATTCTAATTCTGATTCTGATAAATTGCCCATCAATGTGAGGTGGATAAAGTGCCTTAAGTGAATAGAATGAAGCATTGTCTGAACGTGTGGTTTTAAACAATGTGATTTATAGTTAAAGTGCTGTGAGTGGTAAGTAAAACTGGAAAATCAGTATATAAAATATATGCAAGTTCATTACATTAAATAAGAAAAAGCCATGAGCAGATTACAGTACACAGCTACGCAGCTACGACACTTTAAACTAAAACCTCCCCTAAACTAAAAAAAACACCCCTCCCCTGTCTCACTATGATATACACTACTTACCTTAGTTAAGGACATTTATGGAAAATGTAAAAAGTTCAAGCTGCAGTGATATGAAAGTAGGGCATTTAGGGCATTTCTTGAAGGGCTGCCTCAGGTAGTTGAGGTTCTGTGGTGCAGGGTTACGAGCCTCTGCACGACGGTGTTGATCAGTTGTTAGGTGTTGTCTCGTTCTCATGATGTCAAAATATGAACAGAATGATGAAGAGGACTGTTTAAATACCAATTCTAATTGAACCAGTGAGTTTATTGGTTGATTCGTGGATCAAACACCAGTTGTGAAGTTTGCCGTTAAGCACCTTGTTAGAGAACAGCAAGTTATGCAAAAAGTACTGAAACACTGAACATGTGCATTCAGAAGTGTAGAGAAGGTCAAATTAAGTTCATTTGTAAAAGTTATAGTGCATTTTAGGTGCATCCTGAAAGCTTTTGCTTTTGTGAGTAGTGTATTTGTGAATGACGATAGAGCTGCTCCTCTGGATGACTCATGTAATGATGCACTAATCAGTTATCCTAGCATCTTTTACTACATTATTTTCTGTAAAATTTAATACAAATGAACAATTTAATTTATGATACTGCCACTATTTAGCAATATATACACCTATACCAGTGTACCTACACTAGGCATGTATCAGCTCATAATATCAGTTGACCGTTACACACTCACTGGCCACTTATTAGGTACACCCATTCAGTTGCTGCTTAACTTCTAATCAGCCAATCACATGGCAGCAACTCAATGCATGCAGACATGTAGATGCGATTAAGGCAACCTGCTGACGTTCAAACTGAGCATCAGAATGGGGAAGAAAGGTGATTTAAATGACTTTAAATGTGGCATGGTTGCTTTTGCCAGACGGGCTGGTCTGAGTGTTTCAGAAACTGACGATCTACTGTTGCCATCCTTAGGGTTTGCAGAAAATGGTCGGAAAAAATTGAAAATATCCAATGAGCAGCAGTTCTCTGGGCAAATATGCTTTGTTGGTGTCGGAGAAAAAAGGGTCAGACTGCTTTGAGGTGAACTTAACTGCAAGGCAGCAGCAAATCAAATAACTGGTCTTACAGTCGAGGTATGCAGTTGAGCATCTCTGAGCGTGAGTCACGTTGAACCTTGAAGACCACTCTGGGTACCACGCTTGTCAGACACAAACAGGACACTGAGGTAGCAGTTTGGTGGTCTGATGCACCTTAATTTCGAATGGCAGGATCAGAATAAGAGCAGGTAGGGTAAAGCAAGTTGTACATAATAAAGTGGTTGGTGAGTGTATCTGTCAGATAAATGTCATTATGGCTTGACACTCTAATGATAAAACATGCTATAATGTAAGTCAGATACTGTGTAGTAGTTTTACTAGTACTGAAGTGAAACCAGTTCTGCTGAAACCACATTACTGAGCCACTCATTTTCACTAGTTTGATGATGTGAAGCTTATAGTTGTATGAGAAAAAGCTTTGATTTCAAATGTGGGTGGAAATGACAATTGGAAAGAGCAAAGTTATATCACCAACAGACCAAACAGTCCCAAAATAGTGTCTGTGCTCCTCAGGGTGCCATTATATGTGGATATCCCAGAGGTTTTTACCTGTAAAGGCACATTTTAGTCGTGTTTCCCACAATGTTGAAAACAGAATCGTGCCATGTGATTTAAGGTACTGGGAATCTTTACCCATGATTAAAGGTTTCTGAAACTATTTCCAGTGGAGGTTTTTTATATTTCTTGGAGTGTGTGGAACATCTTTACAACAGTCATATCATCTGTCTGTAGGTTTCCTGGTCTTCTTTCCTATTGTATTTTTAGAGTCTCTTTCTGAAAGATAACCAAGACATTACTTGGCATCCCGTTTCCTCACACACAGTTTCTGCAGCAGTTTTGTAGAGGAACATCTGAAGTCTAACTCATCATTGGTGATAACCCTAGCCCTATTTTTTGAAGTGGACTTTAAAAAAAAAAAGGAAGAAAAGTTATTCAGACCTCTGCGGTGGAGGCAGCATGTTTGCTGGTTGTCCATCCATCTGTTACAAAATATGTTACAACTACAGGAGCTGACTTGTTTGCTTTATGTGGTTAGTACCGATGATGGATAGACTGTCTGATAACATTTAAGAGATTATGGGGTCAAACGTGAAGGTCTCACAGGGTCAGATTTAAGTTGGAGGCATACCGGCCAAGTTCTGGGCATTGGTTGTGTCAGGAAAGGCAGCTGGTGTAAAAACCTCTGTGTATTAATCCGCTGTGGTGACCGCTTGGGGCAAATACAAGGGACCAGTGGAAGGTATGTTACAGTATGAGAATCTGTGAAGGCAGCCTCAAGTGGCCACTAGAAGAACTGCAGCTTTTAGAACTTTAGGTTAGCTTAATTTTTTAAGTTGGGAGGTTGCCTGCTCTTTAACAAGCTAAATATTCCAAGTTATGAACTTTATATTGTAGAGGTGAGAATCACTAGAGACCCCATGATATGATATTATCATGGCATTTTACTCGCTAAGTGATATTATTGCAATTTTTTAAATGTTTCACAATATGCTGAGTATTATTGCTGTTTACCAACTGTTTTCAATTGCAAATTATATCCGGAAAGGTAAACTTTGTTGATATCTGTTTTATCTAATAATATAAAATTCTTAGTCTCTTCCTCTCACTTTGGTCATTTTTATTGCTGCAAAATGGGACTGTCAAGTATACAGTCTGACCAGCATTATAACTGAAACCTGTCATAAATTATAAAAACACTGTTTGTATTACAGTCTCGTCCAACTTAACTGAATGCAAACATGTGGCATACTGTACCGCTGCATGTATTTTGAACAGTGTGGGTTGTACAACAAAAGTTCTGCAGCCCCTTCAGCAACTGAAGAATTTGAAAACACACACTACCAGTCAAAAGTTTGGACACACCTTCTCATTTAATGGTTTTTCTATATTTTCATGGCTATTTATATTTTAGATTCTCACTGAAGCCATCAAATCTATGAATGAAAACATATTGAATTATGTAGTGAAGAAAAACGTGTGAAATAACTCAAAACATGTTTTATATTTTAGATTCCTCGAAATAGCCACCCTTTGCTTTGATTACTGCTTTGCATTCTCTCAATGAGCTTCATGAGGTAGTCACCTGAAATGGTTTTCACTTCACAGGTTTGCCTTGTCAGGATTCATTTTTGGAATTTCTTGCCTTAATGGGGTTGGGACCATCAGTTGTGTTGTGCAAAAGTCAACGAGAAATGAGAAGGTGTGTCCAAACTTTTGACTGGTAGTGTATGTAGATTACATAGGAGGACTGAAAAATACAGTTGATTTTATGATTCTAGTACTAAAATGTTCAATTTGTATTTGCAATTTTTATAACTGAATACTGATATTTGATGTGCCTGTAATGATACAATATTGCCATGAAACATATCACGATACCATACTGTTAATGTTTACTAATTTTTTTCCTCACCACTAATATATTGTGTTTTGTGACAGGGTAAACAAGTTTTCATGCATTTCATAAGACCAACAGAAGTTATTAAGAATAACTTGCATTATCTAGCTCCAATCTAAAATGCTTCTTCTACATACACTAGCTAGTTACAGGCAGCAGCGGTGGCTGGAAGTTTAGATAAAGAGACATCCTGGAAAACAGTGTGTCACCTCTGGTAATTGCATGTATTGAAGGATCACTTGATTTGCTGCTGTTTCCTGACAGGCTCCAAAACAACCACATCAGTCAATAAAACCACCTCAGTCTAAATGAATGAGCACCCTTTAAACTCAGCAGTGCTTAATTGTCATAGCCTCAGTGAAAATAGCTGTATATTTTTCTTGTGAACTGTGATTGGCTATTTACAAATAAATCCTTTTTTGCTGTGCAATGAAACTAACACACTTTGAACAAAAGCTGTGTTCCTACAGCATCACTGCTAGCAATCTGACTATGGGATTGACAGGTGGGAGGTCTCTTCAAAACCAGCCAGAAAAGCATGCAAATCTCTGTGTGTTGTAGGTTTATTGTATTCAGATTCAGAACTTAAGCGATTAATAATTTCCTGTCAAGCACTGATGTAAATTGAAAGTAGGTTATCTGTTTTCTAGCTGATAATGTGGTGTTTAGACCACCAGTCATTTTGGAGGTACATTCATTTAGGCAAAGCTGTGGCTCTGGAGGCCTCTTCAAAGAAACCAATTTTACGCATGAAGGTCGGTCATGGTTAGTAGCACTTTGGCTCTGGGTGCGGGGGTCTAGTGTCTGTATAAATCACACAAGAGACTACAAATCTGGAGCAGAAACTCTGGATTGCAGAGTGGGGACATCAAGTTTAGGGGAAATGGACAGATTCCAATCTTTTGTTTATTTTCTGTTTTTTTTTTTAGTTTGACCCATATTGGAGGCTAAAGCTGTGTTTTCACTGCAGATTCCCTGGGTACTAGAAAAAAAAATTGAGAAAATCTTCTACGATGCTTTACCTGGATGAACCAGAGTCTAAAGTCTGAAGTTCAAGGAGACAGTTTTACCCACCAGAAACTCTGTTTTGAGGGTCATGATTTCTGAAAGTAAAAGAAGTTTAAGGGTGGTGCTTGCAGTGCACAACACATTTATTTTTTCATTGTGCTTCAATAAATTGAACTGCAGCACCAAACCTGAGATATGTCCCAAAGGCTGACGTCTGGGCCTTGTTCTGCATTAATGCACCTGAAGGGATCTGGGCGGACATTTGAGAAAATGTTCCCTTCTTTGTTTTGTAAGGTATTAAACTGTTCAGCCACCTCTCATTTCTTTATATTTTGCTTCCAAGTCATCTACAAAGTGGTCTTGAGCAATAGTTCTTCAGGCTTTCTGAAGTTCTTTCAAAGGTTTTATTTGGGCTTTGGCTGCTTTTTCACTCATTTTCAGTCCTGTCCTTGTACCTGACCATTTCTAGAGGGAATATTTTTTTTTATTTGTTAAGCCACTTAACATTGACCTATGAATCATACAAATATAAAAATGCCACCTAACACAATGGATGAACCAGTGTTGTGTCTACACATCACAGACAACTTGACAAAGGATCTATTTTAAATTAAATCTTTAGGCACTTTGTTACTAGCAGCCTGTCACAAAAACACAATAATTATTCCAGTTTGTTTAGTTAAGTCTATGGAGAATGCCAAAGATAACAGTTTGACATGACTAAAATAGCATTTTTGCACCGTCAAAGTGATTCTCAAAGACCTTTTAGCCAAAAACCTCAGCATATCTCAGCATGGTGTACAGTGTGTCCTTTAAAAATTTGGGGAAACTGGACAAGTGTTGGACACAAGAAATGACAAGCCTAAAAAAACTATCAGCAGCAGATGAACAGTGTCTAAAAGTCATGTCCTAATAATAAAAATTCCAGCAAAGACCTGAGAGATGCATCTGGTCCTTCAGTTCTTCCATCTACTGATCTCCAAAGGAGACACTGGTTAATGGCCTCAATGGAAGAGTGGCTGTTGAAAAGCAATTTATAAAGAAGGGAACCAGGGCAAAAAAATCAACAACAACAGGTCTTATGGAGTGATGAATCCATATTTAGAGTTTTTGGTTCAAATCATTGTCAGTAAGTATAGGGGAAGTCAGGAGAGAGGTACAACAGTGAGTGTCTACATCTATCTGTAAAACATGGTGGGGGGCTCTGTCATAGTTTGAGGCTGCATTTCAGCCGGTGACATTTGGGATCTTGTCAGAGTTGATGGAATCATGAATGCAGAAAAGCACCGTTAGATGTTTCAAAATGCAATACCAACTTGAAAGGATCTGATTGGATTTTTGAACATGATCCTAAACTCACTGCCCATGCAGTAAAACACACAATGGATTGGCCTCCCCAGAGCTCGGACAGTTGGACCTCAACGTTATTGAAGCAATATGGGATCATCATGACCGAGAACTAAACAAAAGGCAGCCAACATCCACAGAAGAGCTTTGGAATGTCCTTCAAGAAGCCTGGAGAACAGAGACTACTTAAGGAAATGACAAGAAAGCTTGACTAAGAGAGTTCACGCTGTGGTTTTTTGTTTTGCTTACATAAAAAAGCTGGACAGTGGGTGGGTACACTTTAGATGAGAAAAAAGCCACCATGTCACCTCTGCACTTGAGAACCTAAGCTCTCCAGCATCTTAGAGACCACCCTATCACTAACTGTACAGCTTATATGCACACTTCAGGATTTATTCATTTGTTACACCTCGCAGACTTTCCTAATATTTTAAAAGCCCAGTTCATACACAGAAATGACTAAAATTTTAAAGAAACCATAGCATTTGAAACAAAAGCTGACTCATTTGTTATTAGAGCTGTAGAGTGGGGTACAACTAGATAACTGAAAGATTAAGCAATGTTGCCAAAGCTGAATCAGACATCCTGTTGCCTCTCTTGATCAACATAATTACTGCATGACAGAATATGTGGCATGTTTGTGTGAGTTGGTGTTATTTCCTTGTTATGGAACAACTCCCTGTCCTCTCCTCAGGTCAGACGTTCTGATTGGAGCTCCTCGGGCCAACACAACAGCCACCGGCGATGTTGTGGAGAGAGGAGCGGTGTACAGCTGCCCCTGGGGGAGCTCCTCCGCCTGCCAGCAGCTGGAGTTTGACAACAAAGGTACCAAAACACCCCGGTGTTTCTTTACATTAATGCAGCTCTAAGGACACACTGGGAGTAACCCACCTGTAGCTTGATTTAAAGCTTTTCACTGTTCACTTTGGTTACCCTGTGAAGGTTTGCTCTAACCTTCAACCTTTAACCTTTTCCCCATCAACCTTCAACAGCTCCCTCCCTTATTGCTGCAGCAGGGTGGTTTGTAACCTTCATCAAAATATAGTCGTACCACGCCATGATAGCACTGATAGTTTGAAGCAACAGTGTATCATGGATTAGATACTGAGAGTTCAGCTCAGCCTGCCGCTGTTGTCTCTTGCCAAGACACAGTCAGGAATGTGCATTGAAGCAGGAGGTGTGTGGACTTGTCAGTGGACTGTATGTGTAGGCAGACTCCAGTTTCCTAGTCTTCTGTTTATCCACACTGCAAACATCTCTCTGCAGCATTGATAATAATTGTGTAATTTATTGGTTCTCTTTTATTTTGGAAGGGCAGAGGAGCCGAGCACTGCGGCATCTTCACTGTATAACTGTAAATATTTATACAGTGATGGTTATAATTCGTTAACCCCTTCTTGCTGTGAAGCTGTGTGCTCTTCTTTTTTTGTCTTTTTAAAATTGTTATTCCTCTGTGACGCAGCAGCACTCAAGTGTTCCAGACATCTTGGAAGCCTAAGTGTGGCAGCTACAAACAGACAATGAAATGTCCTTTCTGGCTCTGTGAGGTGCAAGTAGTGATTACCTCTATTACAGCAGAATGCAGTGATTAAGAAGAAAGGCAGCCAAAAGTTTTCAAAGACTAAGGCAACTTTTTTCTGCTTTTGTTTCGCCGTAACAACCTGAAGCCACTCAGAGCATTTATTCTTATACTATTTGGCATCTTGGGGTGCTAAATGATTTAAGCTATCACTGTTAATCAGAGTTTGACTTTTTTGACCACTTCAGATGTGATTAAAAGCCTTAAATGTGAATTAATGAAATTTAAATCAGTTACAATCAATAAATTTATGTGACCAGTAAATGAAATACAGTCACTGGCCACTTCATATTCCTTGCTTTTGCCGGGTTGGACTCCTTTTGCCTTCAGAATTGCCTTAATTCTTCATGGCATAGATTCAACGTACCTCTGCGATTTGGTCCATATTGACATGATGGCATCATATAGTTGCTGCAGATTTTTTGGCTGCACATCTGTGCTGTGAATTTCCCATTTTGCCATCAGAAGATGGATACATTGTTGTCGGAAAAGGATTGACATGGTCAGCAGCAATACTCAGGTAGGCTGCATTTAAAACGATGCTCAGGTGGTACTAAAAGTCGCAAAGTGTACCAAGAAAACGTCCCCCACGCCATTACACCACCGACACCAGCCTGAACCGTAGATATGATGCTGGATGGATTCATGCCTTTATGTTTACACCAAATTCTGAATATTGAAGCAGAGGACTCATCTAAGCAGGCAATGGTTTTCCGACCTTATATCATCCAGTTTTGGTGAGCCCATGCTGTTGCCCATCCTGCAAGTGTTGTGTGTTCAGAGATGCTCCTCTGCATACCTTAGTGGTAACAAGTGCTTATTTGAGTTACCATTGCATTCTCCTCTGACCTCTGACAACAGCAAGGCATTCTCACCCAAAGAATTGTCGCTTGCTGGATGTTTTCTCTTTTCGGACCATTCTCTGTGAACCTTAGAGACGCCTGTGCAGGAAAATTCCAGTAGACCAACAGGTGTACCTAATAAAATGGCCAGTGAATGCCTGCCACTGTCAGCGTTACTTAGATACAGTTGTACATTTTTGAAGTCTCACCTTTGAATTTAATGCAAGCCCATGTGACCTCTAAAAGAAAAGTGTTATTAATAAGAACTAATATGTACTTTGAGTCAGCTACATTACACAAAGGGATTTTCCTCCAACCATACCACCAGCTAATGTTCTGCAACAATTGTGCCATCTCACTTTAAGTTTGTGACTTTAAAGGCCTTGAAAACCAGACTTCTTAGTCATGTTCTTTCTGGGAGATGATGTGGTCATGTGTGAACACACCTCTTTCTGCCACACAGATTTAATCATTTTAATTCTGTCTGTGTTTGAAATGGGCAGTGTTCAGTTAGCAACAGTTTTAAATTACAACTGAGGAAGATTGTGTGAGATGAGAACCCACGTCAACATCAGAACTAAGAGCATGCTTTGCTTAGGCCCAAATGTCTGTGGCAGTTCAATCTGTTTTAAACATGAAAGAATACAACAGTCTGGTACAGTGCAGGTGTCTTATTACAGTTGGGTGGGAAGCAGAGCAGGGTTGATGTCTGTGTACCAGTGCCTGTTTATATACTAACAAGTTCAAGTTTGGCATGGTGGTACAGTGGTTAGCGCTCTCACAGCACACCTCACAGCAAGAAGGTCCTGGTTTTGAATCCACTGTTTGTCTGAGGCCTTTCTATGTGGAGTTTGTATGTTCTCTCCAGGTACTCTGGCTTCCTCCAACAATCCAGAGACATTTTCTTTAGGTCAGTTGGTGTTTCTGAATTGGCCCTGTATGTGTGTGTTTGGTTATCTGTCTCTGTGTTAGCCCCGAGCCCTCCTAGCCTCTCTGTTACAATACAGACATTGACAGAGAAAGCAGAAAGATTGATGTTTACCAAGTGCAATAACTGCAATACTGTAGTTAACAGTATTGGCAGATCAAAAAAAGTAAACGCTAAAAAAATTAAATATTTTCAACAATGGAAACACACAGCAAAGGATAGAACTATAAGCCCTTTGTTGAAATACCTACCATTAAAAATGTTACATTAAGTGTTTGTGCCACTGAGTGAATGATAAAGTGAAGTTACTCTTTTTTACCCCTCAAGCTGCTGTTTTACTGGTCTGCGTTGTATTAATAGCTGTTCCTACTTTTCATTCTTCTCATTTGCTAACTTAAAAGCAGACCGAACACAATGCCATTGTTTTAAGCTGCACTCAGTGAAAACTGAGCGTGTAGCTGGTTGCGGGTGTTATCATCATCTCTTTGGGTGTGGAATGCATTGCCTCAAGATAAAGATTTAACTGCACAATATATGGAAGGCAGTATTTCAAATCCAGCCTTATCCTCTGATGAAACGCTGCAGCCGCAGTGTTTCTGAACCACCGGTGACTTCATGCAGTGACACACATGAATTATAGATTTCATAACTGGGCTGGATGGCTATGCCTATATGACTAACTTTTTATGCCAGCTCTCATTTTGAAGAGTAGGTGTGACTGTTGAATACACAGTGAAAAACAACAGGTGCAGAAACAAGCCCGGTGCTGGTCTGACGTGAGTTGTTCCTCTGGGGAAAGTCAGTTCACGTAGCAACTACTGACACTTGCCCCAAAAGGAAGAATAAAGTTATTTTTGGTTTCTAGCCATATTTTTTTTATGCACACGCTTGATTTGAACTTAAATGGACCTAACTGGAAATATATCCTAGAAGATAAAGTGCAGTGTAAACAAATGAGGAAGAATTTTATCTGAAGTTCCACTTCAGGTTCACCGAAGACATGCAAAAATCGATGAAAACATCAAACCAACACATGAATGCAAACAAAACAGAAATGCCATATTTTTTGTTGTGGTTTCTTCTCTTTCTCAGAACTGTTTCGGTTGTCTTGTTCTGTCCTCTGCTGTGGTGTTGTGTCACCCAGCTGGGGGTGTTTTTTCTGACGTACTCTAAAACAGTAGGGAATTAAATTAGAAATTGCAAAATACCCAAGAGCTACATTTTAAACCCTACAGGCAGTAGAGAGTGTTGAAGGTTAATGTTCGTGACAGTACAATTAGGAAAAGACTAAACAAGTATGGTGGGGTTGCCAAGAGGAAGCCTGTTCTCTCTGAAAAGAATATTTTGCATTTTTGGTTCAAAATATCTTCACTTTTATATTTAAAGTCATGTGAAGAAGAAACCTTTTACAGGACAAAATTAGGGCACCCCATGATTCAGCAGCTTGTAGAACCACCTTTAGCAGCAATAACTTGAAGTATTGCTTTTCTGTATTATTTTATCAATGTCTCACATCATTGTGGAGGAATTTTATCCCACTCTTCTTTACAGCGTTGCTTTAGTTTTTTGAGTTTTGCGAGCATTTATTTTTGCACAGCTCTTTGAAGATCCTCCCACAGCATTTCAGTCAGGTTGAGGTCTGGACTTTGACGGGGCCATTGCAACACCTTGATTTTTTTTTTTCTTTTTCAGTCATTCTGTTGGCTGTTTGCTGCTATACTTGGGATCATTGTCTTGCTGCATGACCCAGTTTTGGCCGAGCTTTAGCTGGAAGGTGGCCTCACATTTGACTGTAGAATACCTTGGTATACAGAGGAGTTTGTGGTCCACTTAGTGACTGCAAAATATGCAGGTCCTGTGGCTGTAAAACAAGTGCAAATCATCACCACGCCACCACTGCACTTGACAGCTGTTATAAGGTGTTTCTGCTCGTATGTTGTGTGATTTTCACCACATGTGGTGCTGTGCATTATGGCCAAATACCTCCACTTTGGTTTCATCTGTCCAAACGACATTGTTTCAGAAGTCTTGTGATTTGGTCAGATTTAACTTTGCAAACCTAAGCCATACCACCGTGTTCTTTTTAGAAAGGAGATGCTTCCTCTTGTCAACCCTGCCATACTTGTTCAGTGTTTTTCTAATTGTACTGTCAGGAACTTTAACATTTAACATGCTCACTGAAGCCTGTAGAGTGTGAGATATAGCACTTGGGTTTTTCCCTGAGCGTTGCACAGTCTGACCTTTGGGTGAATTGGTGGGGATGTCCACTCCTGGGAAGATTATGGCATTCTGTTATCACACACCTGAATGCTCCAGATCACCACGCTGCCAAAACATCTGCTTTTACAGAGATTGCGCAGCGCCTGGGTGCTACATACCGTCTTATTTCCTATGGAAGCAATCAGGATGTACTTAGTGAGAGTTGTCTTTGTCATGTGACTGTCAGACTCAGCTGCTGTCTGTTGTACTGAATTATAGAAGGCTAAAGAGAGAACTTTACTGTTTTTAGTTCCATGTTTATTGACTTTATTTATTTCCTACACAAGTCAGTTTTTCTAATGTCAAAGTGTAGTTGTGCTGAATTTAGGTCATTTTAAAACCTATTATGCTTTTGGAACTTTTGTAAATGTACTCGTTTTACTCTTCAGGGTGAACATACCAAGCATATTTTGACCTAAGCTGGAATCACATCGTCTCTCAGTTTGTATTCAGTTCCAAAAAAAGAGTGGCGAGTACATAGAATGCAAAATAGTAAGGGGAGTGAGGGAGGTGTAAATAGCTGGAGACAAGGAAGTGTGTGCTTTTGTGACAGACTCTGCAGTTGAGTCTGGTTGGTATTCTGTGGGAGACCTCAGCCATGAAAGTAGGAAGTAACAAATTTCACCACACTCTAAAACAGTGATGCCCTGCCCCCTACCAGATTCACAACACAGACACCATGGGCTCAGTATTGGATGTACATAAGCAGACATGGAATATGTGCTGCACCATGTTATAGCCTCATTTTGACATGATGCACAGAGCAGGAGAAAGAGAACTACAGTGTGGTCCAAATGAAACTGCTTTCTGTTCTCTTACAGGCTGGTTTTAAAGTAGTTTTATGAAACTGTATTTTATTTTCCAATAAAACAATATTACTAATTCTTACCTTGAACATATCAATTATTTTTACATATAAGATTTGTAAAGATAGGTGTTTCTGTATAAAGGGGCATTGAGTGTATAAATTACTTCTACTTTAAAGGTCTCCAAACTGTGTTGTTGCTGCTGCCATTATTTTACACTAAAAATTCTACCAGAGAATAGTGCAGAATATTTCAGTCCAAATTAAACCTAGACACACTTCTCCTGAAATTACCTCAGACCTATTATAGTTTGGCTTATTGGCAGAGATATACACTGATATGTACTGTACTTGTATCTGTCTTTAATAAACGGATGTTGGCCCGTAGCTCTACAACACTGAATAATTGCCTTCATGCAGTCTGCTGTTCCAGGCCTCTTATGTCCATAAAAGGTGAATTTGTCTTACATAGGCCTCAGTAAATCTTGTAAAGCAGGCCGTTAGTGCAGGATGTTTACTTTGCAGCTGCATTCAGCTTGTAGCCTGATGTTTCAGTCAAATGGATCAGCAAGCAGCTGCCCTTCTGAAGTGCAAGACATAGTCAACACAGAGAGCCTGCATGCTCTGTCAGAAACCAAACATGTTCAATGAAACTCTTCCCTTTGGCTGTTGTTAGTGAGTGGCCTAGTTATATTGCTGTGCGTGTGTGTGTGTGTGTGTGTGCGTGCGTGCGTGCGCATGCTTTTCCCGACAATAGAGGGCTTTGTTGATAATTTGACCTACGTGATTGCTGGCCAAGCTTTACTGGACCAGAGAACAGAATTAACTGGAATTCTTGTGTGTCTGTATGTGTGCCCGCGCGCGTGTGTGTGGGTGGGGGGTATATGACTCAGACTCAGCATTCGTCCTGTTTTGGCCGTCTCACTATGATGCACCATGAGTTTTTGTTCCTGCTCTGTTGTTTCTGTGTTGTTTAAGAGCGTGTGTGTGTGTGTGTGTGTGTGTGTGTGTGTGTGTGTGTATCAAAAACAGATAAAGGCTCTTTAAGGATTACTTCTTTCATCGCTCTCTGCTTACTTCTGGTGTCTACAATATTGTGTTAAAATCGTGAGCCAGCGCTCATAGGGCTCATACAGAGTTTGCACAAATTGAACCCATTTGAAAGTCAGTATTTGGTGTGAGCACCTTTATTCTTCAACACAGCCTGAACTCTTAACCAAGCTTTCCTTGTCATTTCTTGAAATATTCTCTGTCCTTCAGGCTTCCTGAAGGACATTCCAAAGCTCTTCTTTGGATGTTGGCTGTCTTTTTTTTATGTTCTCTGTCAAGATGATTCCACACTTCGTCAATAATGTTGAGGTCCAAGCTCTGGGGAGGCCAGTCCATGCCTGACAGTGTTCTATTGTGTGTTTGGTAGGCTTTTGCTGCATTGGAAGTATGTTTGGAATCATTGTCATGATTCATAAGTCAGTGTTAAGTGGCTTATTTAAAAAAAATCCTCTGAAAATGGTCATGTAGAAGGACTAGACTGAAAATTGGTGATAATGTCACAGTGTTCAGAGAAACACTTTGAAAGGCGTTCAGAAAGCCTTCTAAACTATTGCTTAAGACCACTTTAAAGAATTGCTAGAAAGTCTGGCACCTTGGAGGTAAAATATAAAGAAATGAGGGATAGCTAAAGGGTTTTACACAGTACTGTACCTGTATATTGAGCTTAGTGACTTTAACACATATCTGCACTCTCAGAGTGAAGCTATTAAGTTTTGGAAAGTGCATTTATTATACCACATGAAATTCTCATGTTTTTTGAGAAATTTCTCAACAGCTATTGAATGGCTTTTTCATCCTTAAGATGAATTGTAATGACTTCAGTGATACTTTGATGTTTGATTAGCACCATGACCAGGTCACCATAGGTCTTACACATGGGTTATGAGGAGTAACCTGCAGAGCTAATGACATCCCCTTCAGCTTTAACTGGACTTCTGATTAGCTGATTAGTAAATATTCTCATTATTTAAACACTGAGTCACAGAGCTGTTATAATAGCCATAGAATCTTAGTATCATTCCCATGATTGATTGAAGTCCTCTATTAACAAACAAAGAGTCTGGGTTTGTTGTCATGGCCACAGTTCTTTTGAGATGGTAACTAGTTGGCAGAAAACACTTGGCATTGTGGCTCCTTGCTTCACCCCCATAATTGTAGGTTAGGAAAGACATATGCAGTTTATTGCCAAACTGGGAAACTAATCCTTTTATACCTCACTCATAGTGTCTGTGGGCACTGAAGTGTTCTTTTATCAGTCAGACATGGTTTTGAGAGTCAGAGAAGTTGAATTCAGCAGCCACGGCCAAAATTTGTCAGCACAGTGGATTTTCCCATCCTGATGGGAAAATCCCAAACATTTCCTCACTGTCCATGTAAGCTGTCCTACCAAGCTTGAATAGTTAGCTGGCTATTGGTATATAAAAATGTATCTTATTTGTATTGGGCTGCCCTTTACAGTGATTTAGAGCTCAGTGGTGTCATTTGTTATTTTTATTTATTTATTTATTTTTTAACTCTGGCTGAGAGCAGTGGTGTGCCAGCTGCTGTCTCCTCCTGGCAGTAACAACATTCTTAAAACACATACAATATCAGTCCTGAATAACATGTGGTGTGTTTCATGTTCCTCAGATTAGCCACCATTGGCCTTGATAAGAGCTTTGCACACTTACAGTATCTTAGCCAGCTTCACTGGTCATGTGGAAGGGTTTTCTTTCAACAAGTGAGCCTTAACAATAGCTGACGACTGCAGTTTCTTTCTCCTTAAAGGGGACTGGTTAATGATGTTCCTTTTTTAGTTTTTTCTGAAGTTCAGATGGAACTTCTGATGGATGCTCTGTCAGTGACCACAGATGTCTGTAATATGGTCATCATGTAATAGAAAACCCACCCACCTGCAGATCAAAACTTTTTGTTTGTTATGCCACTGGGAATAATTTGCCTTAAAGGAAGTGATAATACAACATATATCAAGCTGAGTAGCTGCACTGAAACACAATATAATGTAAAATACTAATATTTTGAACTCTGAATAATAAAATCTACTCTAGTAGATTCCAAGAATACAATTGTGATGTAGGAAATGAACATACTGGGTCCCCATTGCCAATATACATGGCTGTTTTGGACAGTCAGTTAATTGCTCTGGTACAGTTACTTGAATTGAATTATACTTTTTTTAATCCCAAAGGGAAACTACGTTTTTGCAATAAAAAATAAATCATCATCATGAATCATTATTCATTGCCAGGCCCAAACAGAATCTGCAGGGGGTTTTTTTTCATAGTTTTCTGCAGTGAGCCAAGGGGGGAAATCTGCTTGTTACATTACTCTAAAAAACTCTGTGAAAATTGCAGAGAACCTCACATGCCTGTGTGGGCCTGGTCATTGCAAAAAGTCATTGTGTAGTGGATAATGTTAGTTTGATAGTGAGTGTTTGTGATATTGTGTGATAAACATACCTGCCAACACTCCTGTTTTTCATGGGTTTCTCCCATATTTTAAGGCCCTCTCCTGGCAGCCTTCTGCTTTGCCATTTATCCCTGGAAACTCCTGGAATTTGCAAGACTCTCACACTTTATTTAGAATAACTAGAATACATGAATTAGTAAGTTTTATATGTTTGTCTAATGCTAACCAAGGTGCAGATTGTCTATGAAATGGAGTCCACCTGCTAAATACACTTAAATACACTTTCTACGTATATGCCAGCACAACCTGGCAACCCACAACCGGATTTATCCTCTATGTTGTCATAAGTTAGGACAGTAGACTGAGAGTATCAGACATTACTGGCCTTACAGAAATATCTTGGGCGTGGAGCTTAAATCTCTGATAGTGTGTCAGAGAGGACGTTGCTGTCCAAGTTAAGGACAATATTGGGCAATCCTTCACACTCTCTCCATGACGTGCTGGTCAGACACAGGAGCATGTTCAGCAGCAGACTTGTTCCACCATGATGCACCAGAGAACGCCACAGGAAATCATTCCTGCCTGTGGTCATCAGATTGTTTAAATCCTTCCTGTGACCCCTTCTTCTTCTTCTTCTTTCAGCTGCTCCCACTAGGGGTCGCCACAGTGGATCACTGTTATGAATCCACATATTTGATTTGGCAAAGTTTTTACACCAGATGCCCTTCCTGACACAACCCTTCCCATTTACCCGGGCTTGGGACTGGCACTAGGAGCACACTGGCTTGTGGACCCTTGTGGCTGGGTTCCTTCCTGTGACCCCTTGATAGTTTCATATTGCATTTATTACATATTGTATACAGCGTTTCAATCATCTGTGTCTCTCTTTGCTCTCCTTTCTCTCTTCTCTTTCCCCTCACCCCCAACTGGTCGAGACAGATGGTTGCTACTCCCTGAGCCTGGTTCCTCCGGAGTTCTTTTACCGTTAAAAGGGAGTTCTTCCTTCCCACAGTTGCCGAGTGCTTACTCATAGGGGATCGTCTGATTGCTGGGGTGTGTGCAGCTTATCTCCGCATAGGCAGATAAATGAATTAGCTGCTGTCTCAGCTGTTGTTGGACAACACAAATGACACATCTTTTCAGCTGTAGGCTAAAAGATTCAAATGAAAATTGTTGCTGCCATTTTCATTAAAATCATCTGACCTGGAGAATTTTATGAAACTGGCTGCAACTTATTGTCTACTGTTGGAAGGAGGTGTGTCAGATGCGTGTGCAGGGACCACTGACAAAGTGGAACACCAAAAAAAATATAATTATACAAGAACATACAAGTTACTCAGCACAATGTCACCAAAAATAATTTCACACATTATAGCTCTCCTTTTGGTTATTATAGGAACTATAGAAAAGAAAGGACTATTTAACGTTGCCCATTTAATTCATTAGGGAAAATTTTTAGTAATCTCAGTTTCACTGTCATCAAAGTTGCTTCACACAGCAGTGATTAAAAAATACTCTCAGATTTATGTATTGCTGAAATTGCACTTCATTTTTTTAAAGACATCTCAGGGATTAAATGACTGGTTAAAATTCTTTACACTGAAATAAATTGTACAGTTTATAGATGTACTTTCATAGCTTATTAGCAAATAGTTTCACTGGTTTGGACCACTTAAGATATGTGGCCCACAATGTGACACGCCAGCCTTAAAGGCATAGACTAAAGTGATGTATGAATGTGTGTACAGTGGGGAGAACAAGTATTTGATACACTGCCGATTTTGCAGGTTTTCCCACTTGCAAAGCATGTAGAACTCTGTAATTTTCATCATAGGTACTCTTCAACTGTGAGTGACGGAATCTAAAACAAAAATCCAGAAAATCACTTTGTATGATTTTTAAGTAATTAATTTGCAGGACTTTGAGATGCTTCTTACGGAGCCACTCCTTAGTTGCCCTGGCTGTGTGTTTTGGGTCGCTGTCATGCTGGAAGACCCAGCCACGACCCATCTTCAATGCTCTTACTGAGGGAAGGAGGTTGTTGGCCAAGATCTTGCGATACATGGCCCCATCCATCCTCCCCTCAATACGATGCAGTCATCCTGTCCCCTTAGCAGAAAAGCATCCCCAAAGAATGATGTTTCTACCTCCATGTTTCACGCTTGGGATGGTGTTCTTGGGGTTGTACTCATCCTTCTTCTTCCTCCAAACACGGCGAGTGGAGTTTAGACCAAAAAGCTCTATTTTTGTCTCATCAGACCACATGACCTTCTCCCATTCCTCCTCTGGATCATCCAGATGGTCATTGGCAAACTTCAGACGGGCCTGGACATGCGCTGGCTTGAGCAGGGGGACTTTGCGTGCGCTGCAGGATTTTAATCCGTGACGGCGTAGTGTGTTACTAATGGTTTTCTTTGAGACTGTGGTCCCAGCTCTCTTCAGGTCATTGACCAGGTCCTGCCGTGTAGTTCTGGGCTGATCCCTCACCTTCCTCATGATCATTGATGCCCCACGAGGTGAGATCTTGCATGGAGCCCCAGACCGAGGGAGATTGACCGTCATCTTGAACTTCTTCCATTTTCTAATAATTGCGCCAACAGTTGTTGCCTTCTCACCAAGCTGCTTGCCTATTGTCCTGTAGCCCATCCCAGCCTTGTGCAGGTCTACAATTTTATCCCTGATGTCCCTACACAGCTCTCTGGTCTTGGCCATTGTGGAGAGGTTGGAGCTTGTTTGATTGAGTGTGTGGACAGGTGTCTTTTATACAGGTAACGAGTTCAAACAGGTGCAGTTAATACAGGTAATGCGTGGAGAACAGGAGGGCTTCTAAAAGAAGAACTAACAGGTCTGTGAGAGCCGGAATTCTTACTGGTTGGTAGGTGATCAAATACTTATGTCAGGCAATAAAATGCAAATTAATTACTTAAAAATCATACAAAGTGATTTTCTGGATTTTTGTTTTAGATTCCGTCACTCACAGTTGAAGAGTACCTCTGATGAAAATTA
>VUQH01089245.1:33642-54929 GCA_015106775.1 Etroplus canarensis | reverse complement strand
CTTGTGGGGCATATGCACTAACAACATTCAGCATCACACCTTCAGTTTCCAGCTTCAAAGTCATAATTCTATCTGACACTCTCTTCACCTCCAGAACCCTCTTCACATACTCTTCCTTCAAGATGACCCCTACTCCATTTCTCTTCCTACCTACACCATAGTAGAACAGTTTGAATCCACCTCCGATGTTCCTGGCCTTGCTTCCCCTCCACCTGGTTTCTTGCACACACAATATATCTACCTTCCCTCTCTCCATCATATCAGCCAGCTCTCTCCCTTTACCAGTCACAGTCCCTACACTTAAAGTTCCTACTCTCACCTCCACCTTCCTACCTTTCCTTCTCTCTCTCTGCCTCCTGACACGCTTTCCCCCTCTTCCCCCTCCTTGGGCTTTGGCCAACAGTAGCATAGTTTCCACCGGCACTCTGTTGGCTAATGGTACCGGAGGCAGTCGTTGTTAACCCGGGCCGCGACCGATCCGGTATAGAAGTCGTGTTATGAATCTGCATATTTGATTTGGCAAAGTTTTTACACCGGATGCCCTTCCTGACGCAACCCTCACCATTTACCTGGGCTTTTGACCGGCACTAGGACTACACTGGCTTGTGGGCCCCTGTGGCTGGTTTAGATCTTTTATTTTGATAATATTGCAAATTTTAAAACAGATTTGGTCTTCCATTAGGAAAGTGAGGGCTTGGGTTTTTGCACCAAAATCATTATAATTTAATATACTGTATTCTCATGAAAGTCTATTATTTGGGGGAGAAGGAAGGGCGAGTGGGAGGAAAGGGGGAAAGAAGAGTCACTCTGAGCACTTAGCTCCAATGTATAGGCCCATCTCTGGTTTGTTAGATACAATGCCTATAAAAATATTCACACCCCCCTTAGCTGTTTCACCCATTTATTACTTTAATAAATGAAATCACGGTAAACATAATTTAGTTTTTTTGACAAGAATTTTTTTTAAAAAAGTTTCTTTCATGTCAGTATGTCAGTGTGAAAATAGAGCTTTACACAGACTCAGTGTTATGATTGTAGCCAAAGGTAGATCTACTAAATGGAAAACTGTGTTTTCACTTTGACATGACAGAAGCTTTTTTTGCAAATTCTTACATTGACCACAATTTCATTTATTAAAGCAATAAAAGGGTGAAACATCCAAGGGGGGTGAATACTTTTTATAGGTATTGTGGTTTCACGGCAAGAGACTGGACTCCCCTGATATGAGGATGTCTTTGGAGCCTCAGAGCTGACACCCCAAGCCATTACAGTTCCCTTTGAGAATCAGTTCCATCTGTTTGATTTTTCTTTTACCTGGAAAACCCCATGTTCTTTGGTAAGAGGTGGAAAAGTTCCCAGTAAATCCCAACATCAACTATATGGTTCCTTCACCACTTTACAGCTGTAGGAGAAGAAAATAGTGCATGATCTGAAGTGGGGGCTTTTTACCTCTTTGCGTTAATGTGAGAGGTCACACTTGGAGTAGTCACTTTGTTCAGCAGGAGTATCCTTCACTTTTCTCCTGTAATATCCCTCTTTATCCATCTGTGACTCTCAGTAGTGCATTTGAATGGAGGGAGGGAATAACCCTTATATGTGCTGGTGTTAGAGCAACAGGCTTTTTTCCACAGAGGACATGTTGACCTGTTACAGTAGTAAAAGGGGATTTCTTCTGTGACAAGTCAAAATGTCTTCTGTGAAAAAGTATAGCATTACAGGCTGACATAATGACCTAAACTGTCCCACATTTGAAGGAACGTGGTTAGCAATTGTTACCAGTTCTACAGCTTTGAGGTTTTCTGACAAAATTGATATCTGCCAGAGGTACTGAGATATGCCAGAAATATTTGTACCACAAAGATTTGAAGGAGGAAGGCATGCAGTGCTCTGTAAAATCTTAGAAACTGATTCAAGGTTTAGTCTTACAACACTGGATCATAGTGGAGAAAGGCTTTGCTGACACTGTTCAAATAAAAAAAGAGTCTGATATCAAAATTGAAGCAAATCTATAAAAAAATATCAAAATATACAAACGTAGTTGTATTCTCCCCAAGGGGTCGCCACAACAAATTGGTTAACCGCTACACTACAGGGACATATAACACTGAATATTGATTTTATATGCATTTTTACCATATTGCAATCATTATCATTAAAAGAGGAAAAAGAACAGGTGCTGTTTATGAAGATTTTTATTTTACATTAGTACTACTGTACTAACAGGAATGCCTCAATTTGGACCAGAAAGCTTGATTGTATAAAGTTTGCCAGACTCAGTGTCCATCACAAGGTTGTGATTGTAAATTAAATGTATTGAGTCATTTAGTGTGTGGGAGTTTCTCTTTAATCCAAAGGACAAATGGACAAGCATCACGTCCACATCTTCCTCGGTGTAAATAATTAGCGTTTAGCACAGTGTCAGAACCGAAAATCAATTTTATTCTGATATTTAAAGCAATTTCTCTTTTATCCAGAAGAAAACAGTCTTTGATACAATTTTCACGTGCACTTGTAATTTGTTTTTTAAGCCCACTGGAGCTTACACTTGCCGTAATTACATTTTCACTGGTTATTCATGTATCTGAAATGCACACACATACACACACACACACACACACACACACACACACACTGTCAAATTCACAGCTTGTCAGTGTGAAATTTCTAATTAAACAAAACCACCTTGCCCTGATCTTCACATTGTGTGCTGCTGCATATAATAAAAACTAAAACAGAAACTTGTGCGCCTCTTTGAGCGCTCTCTTTTTGTAACTCGTTTCCAGGACTTACTACCCCTTTGTAAGTAAGCCCACTTAACACTAATCCGTGCTCACTCTGTCCAGCCTAAAACCAGCTGTTGCATTCTTGAGGCTAAAGTATATTTGACAGGATTAGACTCCTAATTGTGGTTGTTGGAGAGGTTATTTATATAAAGATGTTTTCTATTCTTAGCCAGCTAAGGAGGTTATTCATAGTAGCCTGAGCTGTAGTTCAGATGAGTCAGTTTCTCAGACAGCTGTCAATAAGCTTTTATATAAGCTTGTTGGCTATTACAGTGCAGTGGACTACAAATTCCCACAAATTAGATAGCTAGAGGATCACGGAGTCTGGATGTTTTGGGAAGATAGTATTTGGGGAGCAAAAATTCTGCTTGTAGGTTCAGAGTCAATCTCCAATGTTTTATGGGGATAGTGTTCATTTTTGGTTATATGAGATAGCGTTATATACTGTATTACCTACAGAAGATGGCACTTGCCATTACACCCCACCAAACTACCACCTCTACTGGCACAGAAACTAAGGTACGCACTACTGTCCACAGGGTCATCTGTAAAATATATTTTAGACAGGCTCACCTAAAGCATCAATACCAGTTAAAGTATATTCTATATTTGTAATATTTTTATCACTTTACCTTGCTGCTCTTTCTGACAGGTAAATGAAGCCATTATATTGATCTCTTTAAAGCCACAAGACAGAGTTGACAAACAGTAATTTTACACAGCAAAACATTGGAGTTGTTGGTCTACTGTTGCTTAAAATACTGAATTTTTTTTTGTGCCTTTGGCCTATTAAAATAAATGAATTTTAATGGTGGTAGACCAGCTGTTTTTTAGCAACAGCGTCTGGTCATCCCTTTACTAGATTTGGAAAAGTCAGTTATTGAGCAATAAGATGCAGCTGTGAAAAGATAAAAAAAACTGCATTACATCTGGATTTTGCCAGGAGGTATGTGTTAGATGAGAAAGTTCTGTGGTTTTGTGGCTTTGTGTCATTGCAATAGAGACTAAAGGAACATTAGGCCACGATCACGACATTACCACCATGAATCATACTGGCTGCAGCATCATACTAAGGGGATTTTCTATGCATCAGGCTCTGAAAGGCTTGTTAATTCAAAGAGTGAAATTAATACAGCAAAATGCAGTGGCGTCTGTCTTAACACCTGCTGCAGTAGCATTAGTTTACAATTAACATAATGACCCTAAAAAAAGTAAAAGTTAAACAGGAATGGCTTTAGGACATACCCCAGTTTAGTCCGGAAGGCCTTATTTTACAAAATTTGCCAGACTCTGCATGACTATCAGTGCATGACTAAGTGTCCAATGTGAGGCTGTGAATATAAATTACATGCATGGAGTCATTTGCCAAACATCTCTACAGTCACTTTCTGTGTAGGAGTTTCTTTTTTAGCCAAAGAAGAAACGGACAAGCATCACGTCCACGTACTCCTCAGTCTAAATAATTTGCATGCGTAGTTTCAGAACTGGAAATCAATTTCATTCTGATATTAAAAATAATTCATCCAAAGGAAAACACTCTTTGATACAAACATAATTTGTATTTCTTGTTAACGCTTTGTTTTCTATGAATTCATAAATTTTAGTGGTTTTGCTATATAGTAATCATACAAATTGGAATCCTTTATTAACCCCAGAGAGTGTATTGCTCGGGGTCCAGATGTTCCATTAGAATTAAATAACTATATACAGATATGAACAGATAGAAAATGAAACTGTATAAACCTATATGGAGTTTTCCTGTTGTGTTCTGTGGTGTATCGTCTTTGATACAAATTTAACTTATTTTGTAACTGTTTTTTTCTCTGAATTCATATATTTCTGTGTTTTTCATATATAGTAACAATATGGAATTTGTAACCTCCCTGTTTTTAAGCCCAGTTCAGCTTGCACTTACCTTTATTACAGGTTTTCCCTGTGTGTGTCTCTTAAACATAATAAGACAAACAGTTGTCTGTGTGACATCTCTAATTAAGCAAGACCACCATGCCCTGATCTTCAGTTTGTCTCCCTGCTGCACAAAATAGAAACTAAAGCAGAAACTTGAATTCCTCTTTGAGCGCTCTCTATTTGTAACTCATTTCCACAGACTTACTACCCCTTTGTAAATTAGCCTACTTAACACTGCTCATGCTGTCCAGTCTAAAACCAGCTGTTGCATGTTGAGTACTGAGGACTGTATTTGACAGGATTAGACTTCTAATTGTGGTTATTGGAGAGGTTATTTATATAAAGATGTTTTCTATCCTTAGCCAGCTAAGGAGGTTATTCATAGTAGCCTGAGTTGTAGTTCAGGTGAGTCAGTTTCTCAGACAGCTGTCAATAAGCTTTATATTAGCTTGTTGGCTATTACAGTGCAGTGGACTACATACACATACCCAATCACTGCACTGCCTTCTGTAGTGTTACTACAACAGATACACAATTTCTATTTTTAACTGAACTGGTTAACCACAGGTAGGTTTTTGTGTCACTTATTTCTTACTGCATCGTGATATCCTCTTTGTTGGTAGACAAGTGCATTTGTCCAGGTGCTTGCAAAAAAATGTTGTATATGTATATATACACACACACACACACTCAAATACTACATGCCTATATGGAAAGTAACTGACTACACTTTTGAGATGCTTTTCACTGTACATCATTAATCACAGTTACCAAAGTTCAGATTAAAACATAGGGGAGACTGGGCCTTTGCAGTAGCTGCTTCGAAATTGTGGAACAAACTGTCTCGTCACATCAGGACCTCCCCAACATTAGACACTTGTAAAAACCCGTTTGAAAGCCATTTTTTCCTCTTTTAAACCATACTGATTTTGGATTACTTTTTACCCAAGTTTTTTATTCCTCTTTTCATTCCATATTTTCTTATTTAAATTTTTCTACTACTTTGTGTTATTTTATTATGCCTAAACCATTATGGATTTGGGGTGTCCGTCCATCCGTCCATTACAAATCTTGTTGCCACTACAGAAGCTGATTTGTTTGCTCGAGCTTTACCAACTGTGGTTGTTTTAAAATGTGCTTACAGATAAACTTGACTTGATTTGACAGTTAGTACTTTCTTCACCGATTAATGCTGCTTCTTCTTCTTTCGGCTGCTCCCATTAGGGTCGCGACAGCGGATCATTGTTATGAATCCGCATATTTGATTTGGCAAAGTTTTGACACCGGATGCCCTTCCTGACGCAACCCTCCCCATTTACCCGGGCTTGGGATTGGCACTAGGAGTACACTGGCTTGTGGGCCACTGTGGCTGGTTTTCTTCACCGATTAATGCATAGGCAGTAATTATTATTGGCACTTAAAGTGTGTTTTCTAACTTGTAAATATAAGATGATCTGAATACTGGAAATTGTCTGAGTTGGTATAGAAGTAATCAGCATGCCAATACGTGCACTGACACCATCAGTCAAATTCAGATGCTGCTCATAGCCAAACTTCACTACGATATGCCTTTGGCTACTTCCTTGGGGTCGCCACTTCATCTGTAATTTGGCAGAGGTTTAATGCCGGATGCCCTTCCTGACACAATCCTCCCTGGTGAGAGGGGTTTGTGTCCCCACCTGGAATCAAACCGGGGACCTTTTGCTTGTAAGGTGACTCAAAATATCGAGTATATATTATGTGAAAACCAGCCTTGAAGTAATATGAATTTGAGCCATAGCTCAGATTTCAGTGACTCTAAAAGTCCATGAAGATGTACAAAGGAGAAACTAAAATTAACTGTGTGCTTCTTCAAGCATTTGCTTTGTTTTCACAGACAATGACATTTAGACTTAGTAAGTGCTATCTTGCCAATTAGTCTTCTTTGTTAAGCACTTTCTAAGTCACACAATAATACATGTTTAGCCTGCCCAGTCTAAAACCAGCTGTGTGTTTCTGAGTGCTGAAGGCTATGTATGGTAGAATTAGAGACCCACCTGTGCTTAGAGAGGCTGTTTGTTAAGGTGATTTCTATTCCTGGTCAGATAAGCCTGTTATACATAGTAAGCTGTGTTGTAGTGAGACAATGTCTGTGAGGCCTGTTGATTTTATCTTATTAGTGCAGTGTTAAGCTTGTAGGTTAACACCTTGGATCAAACACATATAGTACACACATACACACTTCTATTTGAGTCTAATGTCACTTTGTTTCTGTAGGTTACACTTGATTCTGTGTTTCAAAGGGGCTGGAAAAGGAGATAATAAAACCAATTCTGTCAAATTTGACAAGAAGAATAGATCATCTGCTTGGAAGCTTTTATAAGAGCTTTCTAAGTGATCTACGTCTTTCTCAGGAGAAAGCTCTGTTATCTCCTCAATGGATATCGCGATGTCATCGTGACAACAAAGCACAATCAGGCGAAGAAGACAAAGGTTTATGAAATGCAGAATAAGTGCACCCATGAATTAAAGTCAAACAAGCACTTTTTGTACTACCACTCATAAGTTTAAGATTACTTAGAAATACACTCATTGGCCACTTTATTAGGTACACCTAGCTGGTACATAATTAGACCTACTTTTGCCGTCAGAACTGCCTTAATTCTTCATGGCATAGATTCAAAAAGGGGCTGGAAACATTTCTCAGAGATTCTGGTTCATATTGACATTTTAGCACAGCACAGTTGAGGCAGATTTTTCAGCTGCACATCCATGATGTGAATCTCTCTTTCTGCCACATCCAAAAGGTGCTCTTTTGGATTGAGGTCTGATGACTGTGGAGGCCATTTGAGTGTAGTGAAGTTATTGCCGTGTTTAAGTGCCATTTTGAGATTATCTGAGCCTTTTGACGCAGGAGATAACGTAATAAACATGCTGGAAGCAACCATTAGAAGAATGGGTACACTGTGGCCAAAAGGGAGGGACGTGGTCAGCACAATACTCAAGTGGGCTGTGGTGCTTTAATGTTGCTTAGCTGGTACTAAGGGACCCAAAATGTGCCAAGAAAATATCTCCCACACCATTGCACCACCGCCAGCAGCCTGAACTATTGATACAAGGCAAAATGAATCCATACTTTCATGTTGTTTATGCCAAATTGTGACCCTACCATCTGAATGTCATAACAGAAGTTGAGACTGATTAGACAAGACAACATTTTTCCAATCTTTCACTTTCCAATTTTGGTGAGCTCTTACAACTTTTTGGACCATTCTCCGTAAACCCTGGAGATGGCTGTGTAGGAAAATCCCAGTAGATCAGCAGTTTCAGAAATACTCAGACCAGCCTGCCTGCCACTAACAACCATGCCATGTTCAGAGTAACTTAAATCACCTTTCTTCCTTATTCTGATGACCAGGTTGAACTTCAGCAGGTTGTTTTGACCATGCCAACAAACTTAAATGATTTGAGTTGCTGCTATGTGAATGACTCTTTTAAGCTATTTGCATTAACAAGCAACTTTATACATACTTACTATCTAATCTGCCAGACTTGTAACTGACCCTGCTGCCCATTTTGTTTTTAACCCTGTAATTCTTACATTATTAGTGCTTTTCTGTTGTGCACCCCTTATAGATGGTTGGTGCACTTACCTGCACTTACCTTGAGCTGCAGATTTATGTAAGGTCTTCAAGAAGCTCAGACTAACCTCAGATTTGGAGTGAGTTTCTTTTGTAGCCGTGATATTAAATGTCATTTGAAGCTAAAAGGACATCAGTGATCTTTCACATGCACAATGGCAGAAAATGGCTACTCTTTTTTAGCTCAAGTTAAGACCCCATGTTGTGAGTTTGAGTATACTTGTTCTGTTATTATTAGAATTATTATAGGAATTACATGTCATTCTGTTAGGTGACCAAAACATCCTAAATGCACAAATGAAATGTAAAATTTATGCTTTGGAAGTCAAAGAAGTCAGCTTGAACTTTTTCCAATTGGTTTGCTGCTGTTTAAATATATAATGGAAATTAAAATTACAGTGGTGAATGTCTTCCTCTCTGGTTGTGTCCAGTTGTGTATATTTGTTGATTAGTTGATTTTGATTACAAGTTGGTCTGTCTGACCTTCATCAAGTACATTGGCAACTCTTTATGCAACATATCTATATACACATAGGTGTGCCTTCAATCATCAAGTCATTCCAACTTATGACTAATAAGATCACTATGACTGATGATCCCCCTGCATTCAAAGCATACACACCACTCAACTAATGCACTAAAGTTGATGTTGATGTTCATTTATAATATTAAACTGTATTTGTCCTTCTCTTCCGCACAGTTCGAACTCCCACAGTCCGTCTCCTCCGAGCAGCTCAAACGCCTTCAGCCTGCTGAGCTCAGAACAGGACAACCCTTCAACTAGCGGCTGCAGGTAAATGCACCAACAATCTACAACTGAAGAAGCTTGTTGTCATGTTACAGGGCATTCTTACTCTTCAAGCCACAAGTACAGCTTACATAATGACCCATCATAACACATAACACATAACACATTCAACTGCTCTGTTCTTCATTTAATCACTTTTTGAGGGACCGTTTTCCTTGTTGTAATATCTGACTTGCTGCTGTGCGTATGCGTGTGACTGTGAAACTTGCAGCAGTGAGGAGTCTGCCAAAGCCAAGACCCAGAAGGAGGTGATTAAAACTCTGAAAGAGCTGAAGCTTCACCTGCCTGCTGAGAAGAGACAAAATAACAAGTCCACCACCCTTAACACCCTCAAGTATGCCCTTCGCTGTGTGAAACAGGTGGAAGGTGTGTATTGCCTAAAAGCATTAGCCTGTCTACCTTTGTGCTTTTCTTATTTGTCACTACCAACCTCTGTTCTTTATCCTGTTCATTTTTCGAGGTAGCTACTTTTTCATTTAGGCTTATTTCAGTGCTTAACATTCATGTATAAATGTTTGAATGTCATTTCTTTCACATGAATGTCTGTACAATTTAGGAAGCGCAAAGCTGGACCAAAATGATAAATAAAGACCTAACTTTGAGCAAGAGGAAGCTTTTTTTAGCCATTTTTACCGGTAATGATCTGTAAATGCTCAAGTCATTCCTGTCTAAATGTTTGCAGATGTAAGTGGGCAGGTAAAAGTTCAGTTGTGACGCATTTCAGCATAGCACAGAGACATTTTTCATGATCACAGACTGCAACACAATTACATCATCTTTGCCTTTGAAACCTTTGTTAGGTTCATAATTGTGTTATAAAACTGCTAGTTTTCATCTATATTGTTATAGTTTGACAAAAATCTATGTGTATTTTTCTTTCAGCCAATGAAGAGTATTATCAGCTACTGATGAGCAATGACAGTCAACCTACAGGCCTGGATGTATCATCGTACACGTTAGAGGAGATAGATAGCATCACTTCTGAATACACCCTCAAAAACAATGTGAGACTTTGAAGCAGTTTTAGAAAAATACTAATATTTAAGATCTTTTTCTTCAAAAATTAATTGATGTTATCAAAAATGTGAGGCAAAAGTGTTATAATTAAATGTTAGGCACACATTTTCTTACTCATCCTGCAATTTTATATCTTCAACAGGACATTTTCGCAGTAGCAGTGTCTCTTATCACAGGAAGGATAGTCTACATCTCTGATCAGGCCGCCTCTATCCTCAACTGCAAAAGAGATGTGTTCAGAAACACCAAGTTTGTAGAGTTCCTGACGCCACAAGATGTCAGTGTGTTTTACAGCTTCACAACACCTTACCGCCTGCCTTCCTGGAGCATGTGTACTGGAGCAGGTGAGTAGTAGATGGAGAGGTGTTTGGTTTTACTGTTTAGATTTATTCATTTTTTAAAATAGTTTTTATTGAAAATCACTGGTGGTGAATTCCAGTAAATAAATGGCAGCACAATGGTGCAGTGGTTCACAGTAAGGAGACCCTGGAGGTGAATCCCCCAACTGGCTGAGATCCCCCTCCCAGGTGCTCCAGCTCCCTCCCACAGTCCAGAGACATGTGTTAGATTAGTTGGTAATTCTAAATTGGCCGTAGACAGGAGCCTAAGTGTTAGTGTTTGTCTGTCTCTCCAGTGGCCTGTCCAGGGTCTTCCCTTCCTAATATTGTATATACTTATATGTATAAGAAACCCCTTTTTGAATCTGCTTATGGTACGCATCAGATAGTGTTCAAGCTGAGGTCCACATAGTGAGTAGGTTTGAACTGGTGTGAATTGGTATCTGAGTCATCTGTGGGAAGATGCTGGCCAGAACTGTGTTTCATGTGTCGTTTCCCCCCTGGGATTAATAAAGTATTCTGATTCTGATAAGTCCTTAAGGATGGGATATAGAAAATGACCATCAGAAGGAATTTCTGCTTTGGTATAAGGACAGATGTCCAGTGAATTTTATATATATATATATATATATATATATATATATATAGGAAAGTGTGTGCTTATCAGAGAGGACATCAAGCAACTTAATGATATTGCCATCTGCCTTTATGTATGTGTGCTTAGCTCAAGTGATTAGAGGATCTTGTCAGAGCATTGTCTTTAGTGATTCTTGCAAGTAATTAGCATAAAATAAAACTGCACAGAAGATGAAAAAATTACTGAGTCTTTAATTAATGTTAGAAGTAGCGTATTCAGTTTAAGTTTACCTGATCTAACTTATTCATAAAAGTGGTGATGCTCACCCCTTTTAACTCACCTGGATGGAACAGACTAAGCTGCCTCAGTTGTAAAAACATAATCAGGAAATCTTAATGGGTTACCAAATGGGGAAACTTCTATGAGTAACCAGAAGGACAAAACGTGCAACTGTTCAAGATGAAGTTTGAATTCAGATAATGAAATCCCTTCATTTTGAACTTCATTAGAAACTAAGAATGCTATGATGTATTGTTTGGAGACGGTGGCACTGACAAAAAGACAGGAAACAGAGCTGGAAGTGGCAGAATTGAAGATGTTGAGATTTTCCCTGGGAGTGACCAGGATGGACAGGATTAGAAATGAGTACATCAGAGGGACAGCTCATGTTGAGAAGTTTGGAGACAAAGTCAGAGAGGCAAGGCTGAGATGGTTTGGACATGTGCAGAGGAGGGATAGTGGATATATTGGACAAAGGATGTTGAAGATGGAGCTGCCAGGCAGGAGGAGAAGAGGAAGACCACAGAGAAGATACATGGATGTAGTGAAGGAGGACATACAGAGGGTTGGTGTGAGGGAAGAGGATGCAAGGGATGGGGTGAGATGGAGGCAAATGATCCGCTGTGGCGACTCCTAATGGGAGCAGCTGAAAGAAGAAGAAACTAAGAACGCTCTGGTTAGAATCTCCAGTGTAATTGAAAATGGTCAGCTTCACCAGTAATCTCTTTTGTACACAGACCAGGAACTGTACTTTTTTGATTTGGCTCTTTTTAGCTGGCTAAGTGGGTGAGGCTTTTTAAGGTGCAAGAGGTCTGGGGTTCAAATGAGCTCTTTTTGTGGCACAGCTGAGGCTCAGGAGATTATGGTAAACGTGGTGTCTGTAGTGTAAAGTGCTTAGTGGGACTAAAAACGCAAATGCTACTTCGTTTACCTTTTGTCCCCTTTATATCTGGAATTATTTTGATTACCATACTATGTTAAGAACATGACTGCTTAAATTCATCTGCATCTAAGTGCAGGGCTAGGCTTCCAAATGATGTTTATCAATGGAATTAATCAACCATTGTTGATTTATCATGATTATTGATTATCATGAGATGAGACCCTCACTGCCATTTGGTCAGATCATGTTTCTTTTGAATTAAAACATTTCTTTTCCCATTTCAGAGTCATCCCCATCTGACTGCATGCAGGAGAAGTCCTTTTTCTGTCGTATCAGGTGGGTAGGTGCTGGGTCAAACACAGTGTCTGGCCATCTGCTGCTCGTACCTGCTTTTAATTCGTATTCATACTTTCATTCCAGTCTAGATGCTTTTCAATGAGTTTGTGACATCACATGCGTGAAAGCTCTAATCAGATGCTTTTTCCAGGCCAGCTTTATACATATAGACAAACAGACACATTTACATATTACCAACACACTTTGCGTTTGTTAGGATGTTCCACAAACATCTTCTGTAAAATTCTTTAAATCAATTTTTTATATACATATCTGAGTAGTTCAAATAAACAAATTTTTAAAACACAGAAACATACTGTGTATTCATTCCTGTTTACCTACACAGATATAAATGGGAAATGGCCACTGAGCGCCCCCATGTGTTCAGAAACTAAAATCCAAACTGGTTTACCTCAGAGTTTTTGTGCTTACTTCAATCGTATACTGTAGTTTATTTGGGCTTTGTTTGGTTCACTTAAACTCTTCTTCTGATTAATATCTAGTGCTGGTAAGGAGTGTGAGGGCAACCTGCAATACTATCCATTCCGCATGACGCCTTACCTGATGAAGGTCCAGGATACAGTGCACACTGAAGACCAGTTGTGCTGCCTCCTCCTGGCTGAGAGGGTTCACTCTGGTTATGATGGTAAGAACCTAACTGCAGTGTTTTTGTTTTTGTTTTTTTTGGGGCGGGGGGTGTCAAGTTAGGAATCGGATGTAAACCACAGTAAAGGAAACATTTTGTGTAATAACACACCTGTTAAGTGTTTCTAAAATCAGAACAGTTAGTCATTCACCACCTGTGAAATATTTTCTGCTCTAAAATCTAACCATATGTGTTGCATGTGTGCTTAGATTTCCCTGTTGTATATTCTTGCTTATAATTAGTGACACATTCTTTTAGTATGGGAACAACTAAGAAATTATGTTCTTTATCCTTACAGCACCCAGAATTCCAACAGATAAGCGGATCTTCACCACCACGCACTCTCCGAGTTGTGTGTTCCAGGATGTAGATGAGAGGTAAGTCATGAGTGCTTTTACTACTTATTTTAAAGAACTCTAAAAAGAACGCTAAAAGGAGTAAACATTTTTATGCTGCTGGCTGCTAACTGTATGTGTTTTGTTTCAGGGCAGTACCTCTTCTTGGGTATCTCCCACAGGACCTGATTGGCACCCCAATCCTCCTCCACCTGCATCCCAATGACCGCCCAATCATGCTGGCCATTCATAGAAAGAGTGAGTCCATACAATTAGACAAAAGAAACATTGAAATCCTGTGTAACTCCATCTTGATCTGACTTTTTTGTTTCTTTATTTCTCTTCAGTCCTTCAATATGCAGGGCAACCATTTGACCACTCATCCATCCGGTTCTGTGCACGAAATGGAGAGTACATCATTCTGGACACCAGCTGGTCCAGTTTTGTGAACCCTTGGAGCCGCAAGGTCTCTTTTGTTATTGGGAGACACAAAGTCCGTATGTAAGTAATATCTAAAGAAGGGGGTAAATGCATGTAGATCACTCCCACCACTAGAATACACTACACATAATGTCAATTGCCTGTCAAGTTGTAGAAAGGAGAAAGTTTTTAATCAGGTTTTAAAGCTGTTAAATGTATCCCTGTTGATGTGTGTGTCTACCAGGGGCCCTGTGAATGAAGACATTTTCATGGCCCCAGTTGCCAGTGTCAGAGAGATGAAGACTGTGGACTCTGACGTCCAGGAGATTACTGAGCAGATCCATCGGCTCCTGCTACAGGTGAGTGAGGATAAGAAATCAAAGAGAAAAAAATGTAAAATAAATCAAAGAAGCTTCGAGAGATTAAATCAGCGAAGAGGTAGCAAAGATGCAATTGCTTATATATGCAGATAAGGGATAACATCATAACAAGGTGGAAGAAAGAGCACCCTCAAGACCTTGAAGACCCAAAACAGAATAAAGATCTAATGAGAAAAAGGAGAGTAACTGTTATTATTGTTTTAGGCACAGTATCCTCCTTGTTAATCTTGTTCGTCTCGGTCTTTTATGTTTATCAGCCAGTTCATAACAGTGGGTCCAGTGGCTATGGTAGTCTGCACAGCAATGACCAGCTTCTGGACATAACCTCCTCTAGTGAAAGCCTGAACTACGGGAACAAGATGCATCAAGAGGAAGAGGAAGTGAAGGGCAAAGCCAGACCCGTGAGTAAACCCAAAATCATCTCCTCAAAAGTTGATTCTGTTCATCTGGACGTAAAGGTTTCCGTGCTAGAAACGTTTCATCACTCATCCAAGTGACTTCTTCAGTCGAGACTGAAAACTTTACGTCCAGATGAACAGAATCAACTTTTGAGGTTTTATTACCTGGATGATTGAGCATGCATCAAGACAAAATCATCTCCTATTTGCCGTATAATGCTCTGCATTTGCTGTTTGGCATTTTTTAGAGTCCAAATTCTGAGTGTGTGTATATCCATCATATGGTACTCTCAGTAATTCCACAGTGGAAATAAAAGTGACTGATGTACTGTATATACATGTTTGGCAAGTTGGCCATGGATATGAGGTAGATTAAGTGCTTAAAGTGTATAGAATAAAGTGCTTGTAGTCTAAAGCAATTTCAGCGGTCAGCAAAACTAAAAAATTGTGCTATTTAAATTCTAGCTAGTCCATTTGCAAAAGGAGCCCATGTCATGTCCATGTGTTTCTCTTTATGGCTGTCTCATTACTGAGTGTGCAGCGAAACCTCACTTTGCTGCTCACTGAACTATTGACTGCCGATTATATAGCGAGCTGTGAGGAAGTAAACAAGCAGCTGATTTAGGCCACTGTGTTACACTAGTGTACAGTGGGTACCTGTCCATATGGTCCAGCTAGGATGGGGTGAGATGGAAAAAGCAAATATTTGGCTGTTTTCTTTATTTGTTTGGGGTCAATTTGATAATTCTACTTTAAACTTTGGATTACATCATTATTTTGAAGCTTTACTGAAATGGATTAACCAAGCTGAATTTGATTTGGTCTGTTGAATAATGCTGTATTATTTTGAATGAAAAATCTGAGTAATTTGTCAGTAAAGTCAGTGTAAGTTGGTGCTTGAGCCTTGTGTCTCTGTTTCACAGCGAACTTTTCAGGAAATATGTAAGGGAATTCATCTTCAGAAGAGAGAAGAGCAACAGATGGCCAAGATAGACAACAAAAAAAGCGATGGCAGTAAGTCCAGCTGATAATTATCTTCTTATTTGCTAAATTGCATATGTAAATGGAAAATATGATAACTTCTTCTTGGACTTAGACCCAAACTCCTTACCTCTCTTCTACAGAGTCTTTACAAAAGAAGAGCCAAGCAGTGGTCCGACCCAAAGACTCAGCTGCTCCTCTTAACTGGAGGGAGGTCGGCTCAGCTATGGAGGAGAGTAGAGCTTCTTTCCAGGAGGACCTGTCCTTCACTGATCAGAATGTCTATTCCTACCAGCAAATCAGCTGCATGGACAGCGTTATCAGGTATAAAGTCACTGGAATTAAATGTCAGTCATTAGCATTCTTCACCTCATGTACGAGGAATTTATATGTGGTCTGCTTTATGCGGGCAGCATGTAGCAAGTAGGGTACAAACCAGAGAATGCCATGCTACAAAGTAAAGGTTGAGTCAAAAATGACTGAAAATATTTGACTCAAAATAAACATCTACTACTTTCAGAATGGAAAATTTCCAGCCAATTCTCTGAAGCACAAGATGTCTCTAATACCATCCACTTTTATGTGTTTAGCAAGGAGGAGGTGGTAGACCAAACCTCTCCTATGAAATCTAACCTTAACAGAAACTTCCACCTTATAGTTCTTGATCTTGTTCTTGACCTTAAATTTCTCCAGTGTTTGTAACTTTTACAGATAACTAGTTGATGACAGAGGTGTTTCCATGATTATTTAAATGAGTTGCCACAGAGGGAGACCAAGAACAATGCAGGGGAGACCACAGGAAACCAAAATATTTCATTAGAAATAAAATCAGTGTAGAAAGTGACATGAAAACAATGAGCACCATTTTCAAGCTCCTGTGCAGCGCTGTATCTGATTACAGATTTATTATTGTGAAATGGTGCTGCACAAGAGATTTAAACATAATTTTGTGTTGGTTAATTGTTTTACAAAGTGGAAAACGTGTCTAGAATTTTTACTACAGTAAAAGTTATAATCCTACTTAAGTAGCTTAATAGTGCAAAAGTTGTATAATCAAATATATTTAAAGTAACTAAAGTAAACATACTCATCATGTAGAATGGCACTTTTCACAATCATTTACATTGTATTTTTGCATCATAATTATTGATTCATTGATCACTTTAATGTTGCCATTGTTGGTGATAATAATTGATTATATATTGCTGGGTAGAGTGATCTATAATAATGAAATTTATCTGAAAAATAATAAGAAACTGAAGCTTTGAAATAAACAGTATGGAGTACAAAGTACCTATACCCACCCCAGACACCCTCGTGGTTGATGATACCTGGTGATAAAAATACTGAAACTGATCATTGTGTCATGTTGTGATTGATACATTCCTGTAGGTACTTGGAGAGCTGTAATGTTCCCATCACCATGAAGAGGAAATGTCAGTCTTCTTCCAACACCACATCCTCAAACTCAGATGAGGACAAACAGAAAGGATCCAACAGCATGCAGGTGTCTGATGGTACGTGGCACTGCTTTAGTTCACACAATATAAAGATAACAGAAACCTACTGTTGCCTTGACATACAAAGCCTTAGAAGACATTCACACTCTGCTATTTAAACTTCTCCGATACCAGTTCCTTGTCAGTAGTTCCTGTTCTCTGTTCTCTTTGGCAGAACCATCCTTGTTGAAGGATCAGTCTGGTCTCTCTGATTTGGATGCTCAAGACAAAAAGTCCACTGCCGCGCCCACAGCAGTAGTGGGCACTTCCCGGCCCCTACCTGTACCAAACAAACCAGAAAGTGTGGTGTCCATAACCAGCCAGTGTAGCTACAGTAGCACCATAGTGCATGTTGGGGACAAGAAACCTCAACCCGAGTCAGGTACTGTGACGTGAAAAAATATTTACCTCCAATCAGATTCCCTGCTATTGTATATTTATTATATTGGAACACAACAGGTGCCTGATTTTAAGACAAATTGTTATTAAATGTGAGTCACACAGTGCTCAGCTTATTTTTATTTTTATTTTTATGAAAGGAGAAAAGGTATCAAAAACTACCCAATTCAAGTGATATAGTCCATGATAATATACTACATATACTAGTAACATTACAAAAAAGTTTGATATCACTGATGTGGATATTTGTAGTGCTTTGAACTCATCTATCAAAAAATCCTTTCCTCCATTTCAAAGATTAAAAACTACTCAGTGTGAGAAATATCCAATACTAGAAGAAATGAGAGGAAAATGGCTTCTCGCAGCACTATAAATGCAGCCCATATAGGTAAACACTTCTGTCTGTGGCTTTATGTGTGTGTGTTTATCAGTGGATGCTTGGCAGCTAAAATCTTAAACACAGAAGAAAAAACAGCCCAGAATAACTAAGTGGTGATTCTAAGTCTAATTAAAAACTTAAGGATATTGATTCTTCACCTATTATACATTTACTTATTTTCTGTTACATTTAGATACTGTTACAAGGGTTAGACTGCTATAACTACTTTGTTTCAGCGAGTTTCTTCTACTCTTGGCGCTTTATGATGTCAGTAAGAGGGAGTGTCCTTAATATGGTCATCTCGGGCACACAGCTCTGGCTGTGTGTATAACCACCCCCACCTACCTACTGTTGAAATCTTTGGTTCCCGAGGAGGAGCCAATCAGATGAAAACTGTGTAAAAAGTTGAGGCGCTAAAACAACTTATTTCCAAAGGTGAATGAGCTGAATGGCCCAGTATATGATAAATGCGGATTATTTCAAACTGTAAATCATAGAGGTATCTTCTCTTGAGTTCAAAAATAGCATAACGGGTCCACTTTCAATGAAAATTACAAAAATGAGTTAATGATGATAATCTAGTGTTGGTTTGTCTCATTGTTAGTAGTGAGGCTATCAGCTAACCTGGTTATATTTATGCAAGGATGTCTGCCAAGGCTCAACAGTCCTATCTCACAATGTAGAAAAACCCTTCAAAAAAATTCTTGGATCCCAATTCAGATCGACTCCAAAATGTAATCCCTTGTAAAATGGGCCAAGTCCAAGAACTTGTAAAGTTTTTGCAGCAATCCATCTATAGCTTTTTGCCTGGCTAAATCCAGTTTATTGTGCACTGCTTGATCACATTACCATAGACCAACATCGGTGTTTGCGTTGTCCAGTGCGATGTGGCTGCTCCAGTATACTAATCTATAAATAGTCTTTTCAAGACTTGGTGATTTGGCACTTTGGAATATTTCATGTTTTTTGTTGATAATCAGAAAGACAAACAATCTCTACAAATTCTTATAAATTAGGAGCCACTACAGCCAGTGAGCATGTAAGTCTACAGGGCAAATAAACACTCCTACAGTATGTTTTAGAGAAATTAAGTATGTAATTGCTGTACAACAATACATCTAACTGTGCAGTTATTTTACAGACTTGTCATAAAACCGCTGGGCTCTGTTGGCTCAGAAAGTGGTTTCTATTTGTGTGACCCTTTGAAAGTTTTATCCTGTTTTACTGTTTTTTAAATGTTATACGTTATGTGTTCCAACGCAGGTTGCTTCAGTGTTTGGTCTGCATTTCTTTTCTCTTCATCACTGCTACTGCTATAAAGTTCTGTTACATTAAAGTATTACCTTGCATTGTTTTACAGCATGTTAAAGTTCCTCTCTCACTGTCATTCATACAGAGATCATAGAGGATGTACCAGGTGCAGAACCCAGCCAGAACCCTGGGGCTCCTCCTTGTGCAGTTTCTCCTCCTAGTCAGGAGAGAGAGCCCTACAAGAAACTGGGGTTGACCAAGCAGATTTTGGCAGCCCATACGCAGAAGGAGGAGCAGGCATTTCTATATCGCTTCAGAGAGCTTCGCAGACTTGCACCTCTCGAAGCAAACTGCTCTCAGTACCTGGAACGCCAGAAAGAACAGATCAGCAGTCATGGTACAACTAAACACCAACCGCATACTGACACTGGAAGGACAGTTCTGGTTCATTACAATTTACGTCTGTCTCTGTTTATAAATTACTCAATCTCTATTTATAACTTATGACTCAGTTAATTTGTAAGATCTTGGGAGATGGTGACATGATTAAAGAGGATTTATAAAGGGTAATAGATAACACTGGCAGACAACTAGTTTTCCCTGCTTCAGTTTTAATGTCTCATATTTCTACAAGCTATGGATGCTCAGTGTTTTTGTTTCAGCACAAAGATGATTTTTAAAGACATTATTTTTTCCAACTTTTTTGATATGCGACACCCTTTGCACTCACCAAAAAAAATAAATGAACTAAATTATTTAATTTCAGTAACTGTTCCAAATAAGTTTAATCATTTCTGTCATACAAAAGTAAAGTCTGTGTGAAAGAAATAACTTGGTGCAGCAGAATAGTACCATTTACTGTCTCCTACCCCATTACTCACCGTGTGCCTCAGTGAATGGTCCACGGTCTATTTTGGGAACCAGTAGGTCAACCTTTGTTGCGGTATTGTTTCTTTATTTCAAGGTCTCTTAAATCAGACTGTTTTGTGCCAGGGACACCTTACAATGAGAGAGATTTCGAGGAAACTGATTAGGGGTATGCATACTAGCATTCGTACTCTTAGACACCATTGGAACCATATGTCTTTACCTTAAATACTTGAAATACATACAATGTGATATGTAATATCAGAGTTTCTCCTGGCTCAAAGATAGTGTGTCCAGGAATAAAAGACACAGTAGCCTTGTTTTTGGCATAAATGGTCCCCATCTGTAGATATCCTTGTTTTAGTATTGTAATCATTTTTAACAGATTATTTTTGGGACATCTTGGCTATGGGTTGCAGACACCTGGGAGCCCCGAGACCCCACTTTGACAGCCACAGTCCTAAATAACTTTGCCTAGAGACTTTTCAAAACTTTTATTTGTGGCCAAAATGATAAAATATAGATTAGTAGGTTGAAGTTTTTCTCGTACTCTCTCGTTGTCAAGTCATGCAAGTGTTTTGCTCACAAATAAGAACATTTTTAACAATAATCGCTTTTTAAGAATTCACAAATCCCTAATTTTTCAAATCTTCTCGATCCTCTAGCAGCAGCTTCTACTCAGCCCAAACAGGGTGGACAATTTGCAGAGCCGACCACGCGGAGAGGCACACGGAATAAGAAGACCAAGTCTAAACGGGCAAAGCAGGTCGCGTCTTCAGACAGCACAGCGTCCCATCACAGACAGCGGATGCTGCAGCCTCCTGTTCTAAATCACAGCCATAACCAGACATCTTGGTCCCCCTCTGATACATCCCAATCTGCTATTCCTATGGCCTATCCTGCCGTCATGCCAGGCTACCCTCTCCAAGTTTACCCCAGGGCTGATTCCATAGCTCCACGCACAGATGCCACTTCACAAGAATTTGGGGACAACCAAGGTGCCCAAGCGCCTTTCTGCACCTCAACCACTCCGTCTACTCCCTATAGCTCCCCTATGGTCACCCCCATTGTGGCTCTAGTTCTGCCAAACTACTTGTACCCTATTATGGGCCTTGGGCCTCCACCACAACAGCCAGTATACCAAGCAGAGACTGGGGGCTTCCCCACCCAAACACTGCCTTTT
>VUQH01089245.1:0-18679 GCA_015106775.1 Etroplus canarensis | reverse complement strand
AACACACAAAAAAGCTGAAGTCAAGTAGTTATAAATTCCATTTGTTAAGTTTTCAACCAGGACTATATAAGGAGGGAGTGAGTGGATTACTCATTTCACACCTCACAAATGCCTACGATGTGCTAAGAGATTTTGGAGAGCGTGTGCACACAAATGGCCCACAATTGCAGAGTAATAACAAATATCTTGGAAACAGCCGCGGGTGGGTGGTTAGTGGGATCCTTGTGTGTGAAATGAGGCTTTTTTTTCCCCTGAAGAGTCTGCTGCACAAATGGAGTTTAAAAGAAGTCTTTTTTTAAAAAAGATATTTATTGAAAAGGTTAAACTTAAGTTAGGTAAGGTAACCTACTAACTGCAACTTGACAGATAAATACACCCTAAAGGAAATAACTTAGGCACACATGCACACACAATGCACTTCTGATGGGGAACGTGTTTTATATACAGTTATATTTGACAAGTACATATTTACATCATGCATTACCAAAGGCAGGTCCAAACAAGGTCTGCAGGTCACTAAGCTGTGGAAACACGTTTAATTACATATTTTACTATTGGAATATGTTAACAAAGAGCTTATCTGGTGCCTTTTCCCCCCCAGCAGTGTTGTGAAGTGGACCAAGGCCTATCCCCCAGTCCTGACACAAGCTATTTAATCATTTTAAACGGTCTACCATGGTCTCCACAAAGCCTTGGAGCAAGTTAGACAAGGTAACGCATCCTGGCCTTCCGCCTCCTCCGAAGATGAAACCCGGCTTTGCTCCGAGTCGGTCTCATCCAGGTCCGAGCACAGCTCATCGCTGGAGGTGGTGGAGGGCGCTGGGGACCCCAGGGCTGAGGGAATGCTCTCAGGCAGGCTCCAAATGCTGTGGTCTGGAAGCACCCACCGGAGGCAGTCCTCGTCGTTCAGTGGCATACTGTCCAGAAGGTGCTTCAGCAGCTCCGCGGCCACCGCTGGGTCAATTCCCGGGCAGCTGGACAGGAATGTGTGCACGTCGTGCATACACTGGATGTAGCCGGCAGCAAACCTCTCACGGGCCTCCCGGTCCGCAGCACCCATCTCTGCCCAAAGACAAACCCAAAGCAACGCTAAATGTCACTTCAAAACGTTCAGTTACGAACTAACACCGCAGTGCCCTGATTGGTCAAGGCGCACCTGTGGCCAAAGTACAGCCAATTAAATATTAATCCGCCGTGCGAGCTAAATAATCAGTTTCGCTACTTTTAAAGAACTACGTCGCCTTGCGGAAAATTATTTGTAAGTTTTAGCGCTGTTTAAATGTATAATTTTACAGCAAGTTCACTGAACTTGTGCCTAACGGCGGCCTATTAAGTAAACGGAAACAAAGAAGTTTATACGTAATGTTCACCTTGAGCCCGGCTGCGCAGAATGCCTTCCACTCGCTGCACTGTCATCTCCAACACTTCGGCGTTCTCTATCTTTGACTGCAGCTGCAACAAAAAACAGGAACACAGGCTGGCTTAGCTAAGCGGGCCGTGGGTTTGAATATGAGGGCTACAAACACCAAATCATCTTACCTCTGCCTCGGCGATGAGAGCTCTGAGTTCTTGTAAACTTTCATTGATGCGAGCTCTCCTTTTCTTCTCAACCAGGGGTTTCCTGATCTGCCAACACAAGCGGGGATGTAGGTGAGTTGCTCCGGCTGTTAAACGCATGAATACCGGTGCTAAATGCACACATGGGTTCTTACCTTTCTGTCAGGTCTGCGTATATCTACTCTGCCCAGGCCACTTGTGTTGCTGCTGCTGCTGGGGGCCATGTTGTTGGAGTTTAACCAGAAGCCCGCTGGACTGAAGGCTGGCGGTGGGTGATCCAGAGAGCCGTTAGAGGCCGTCAGAGGGACAGATGGCCGGGGGGGGGGGGATCCCAGCGGGAGCATGCACAGAGAAGGGTCTGTTAAAGCTACCCAGAGGGGGGGCATGCACTGGACGTGCACGTCACTTCATTTGCATGTGAATAGGCTGGTGCTCCATAAACATTTGTCTCAACCATGGAGCTGCATCTAGATATAAAGGTGCAAAAATAATGTCAAAAACTGTGAAATGCTTTTTAAAAAAAATAGCATACAATGTAGGGAATAAAACATGTAAACAAAACAAAAATATAGTCAAGGGTAGTTTATTTTAGCAAAACGAAAAACCACTCAAGGATTTCTATTTAATGTTACATCCCTGTGCACTGCATTGTAAAGAGTGCACAGGACTATAGGCTGTGCACTGCATGCCACATTCAACTGCCCCTTAAAGCAAATATCTAATCAGCGACTCAATGCATTTAGGCATGTAGGTACGGTCATGGCAATCTGCTGAAGTTCAAACCTAGCATCAGAATGGGAAGAAAGGTGATTTAAATTACTTTAAACGTGGCATGCTTTTTAGTGCCAGATGGGTTGGTCTGAGTGTTTCAGAAAATGCTGATCTACTAGGATTTTCCCACACAGCCATCTCTAAGGTTTACAGAGAATGATCTGAAAAAGAGAACATCCAGTGAGTGGCAGTTCTGCATGAAAATGCCTTTTTGATGCTAGAGGTCAGAGGAGAATTACCAGGCTGCCTCAAGCTGATAGGAGAACGGTAACTCTGTTGCCTTTACGATTACTCTTTACAACCAAGCTATACAGAAGAGCATCTCTGACATGTCAAATCTTGAAGCACATGGGCTGCAGCAGCAGAAGACAACTCCAGGTGCCAGAACAGAAAACTGAGGCTGAGGATTCTTTCAGCAGGATAATGCCACATGTCACAAAGCTCAAATCGTCTCGCACTGGTTTCCTGAACATGACAATGAGTTCATTGTACCCAAGTGGCACCCACAGTCACCAGATCTCAATCCAACAGAGCACCCTTGGAATGTGGCCATCATGTCAGTATGGACCAAAATCTGTCAAGAATATTTCTAGTACCTTGTTGGATCTGTGCCATGAAGACTTAAGGTAGTTCTGAAGGCAAAAGGAGGTCCAGCCTGGTCATGAAGTGGCTGGTGAGTGTGTTTGGCAATTCTCACATTCATTTGTTTTTTTCTGCTTTTATTTCAAGCTTAATTGTAAACCATCAGCCCAAGAGTACAAGGTGTACATTGAACAGTATGTACATCACTCTCTTTTATAAAGAGCCTTGAAGTAAGTAAGCCTTGAAACAGTGAGGGCTCTATTTTACTAAAGTAGAAAAAGAAGTAGAGTGCCACTGCTTGCATTTCAATTTCATTCTGTTGTGAAGTGATTTGTAAGTAGATCTTTTCAGAAAGATGTTCCTTCTATCAAATGTTCTATACTATCCAAATTTAAAATGCTGTGCGGCTTATGTCTGTTGTGACTCATGCAGTCTAATGACTAGGAGATGACAGCTATATGTATATGGTGTGACTGAAAATTTTCATGCGTTACTGATGAGCATATGTGAGGCATGTACTGTAGACAAGAAAAATAATAATAATAATTTAATAACGTCAATAACTGTTTTGTACATAATATAATCAGTAACCCTAAAACTCTACACTAAAGGCCAAATTACATTGTACTACACATTAAATACATTAACCGAGATCTACTCAATCATCCTGTGCAATACTGTATGCATTGATGAGCCCATTATTAAGTGTACTAAATAATTTTCATTACTACTAAGTAGCATTGACCTATTGATAACTTTATTGCAGTATAGTAGCTGGCTCAGCCAATCTGAAACATCACAATATTTCCGGATGATAGTGTTGAGAACATTGAGAGAAGAAGATTCAGCTTTAAATAAAATACGGAAAACAATTCCATATTGGGCACTTACCTTCAAAATAAAAGCACTCGGTAGTCTAATGGCTGCAAAACCGAGGTAGAATTAGTATTTTTTTCCATCCAAACCACTTTAAACGTTCAGTCATATTAATTAGAAAGCAAGTGACCACCACATGTACTATTTTTAATGTTTTTCTAAAAATTTGACACACATCGTGGCTCTTATTTTGACAGCGGCGAGGCGGCTTTTCCCTCAGACCCACACAGTGCTTGTTCGTCAGAGAAGACGCTCTTCTGAGGTCACCGAGCCCCGGGGGCGAGGCTGGTCCGGCGCTATATAATCATCCCGGTCTGGTGGATGAAACCAGCGCACTGAATCAGACAGGCGATACAGAAAGCACACACTGAACAGACAGACATGGTGAAGATCACTTTCCAGCCAGTGTCGGCGCAGAAGCCCGAAAAAGACAACGATGAGGACAAGATCATTATACCTCAGGCTCATGTGAGTTTGCACACCTTTCTTTGTTTCATGCTGCGGCGTTTGTCTTGTTGCCTTATTACAGAAAGATCAAGTTTAATCTATTTAATTGTGATGTCTTTGCCATTAATTGCTACACTAAATGTAATTAGATTTTGCATGATTAATTTATGGTTTAAAATACAAACATAGTTTGTATTTAAATTGCTGTTTAACATTTAAAAAAAACCCATTAGCTTACCTATACGTTTGAAGGGTGCACGTTATTATTTTGCTCTCTTGCATTTCACTTACTAAAAGACTTTATTTCTCACCCTAACAAGTGCATCATGCACCATTAGACTTAATAGTTCATGCACTCCCAGCCTAGGGGTGTTGATATTACGTCACCTTGTTTGGCCACCAGGAGGACACACACACATTGCAGAAGATGGCAGTGGTGTGTATGTGTGCCTTTAGCAAAATATGACACTGTTAATCAAGTTGCTCATAAAGTATGCATGTATAACATAACAATTCCAACCTTCTTACTGTAGCTGTACAGACAGTCTCGGGTTTGTTTAATTTTTTTTTTCAAAATGAGAAATTAGTAGAGCTGTCAGATGTGGATACTGCACCAGTCTGTAATATCACAAGGTGTTGTACTATGTGTATCCTGCAGATAGCGCCTGAGCGTGTGAGAATGAGTGGTAGTAATCCCAATTGAAAGTGTGTTGTGTAAAAAGAGTGGGTATCCTCTAAAGGCTGTTTAGCCCTATCAAAATTAAGAGGATGAAGTGGTCAGTGTCAGTGGCTGTAGTTGAACTATAGCTCCTGCTTTCAGTGAAAAGAATCTAGTAGGTAAAAGCCAAGGACTTCAGATAGAAATTGAATATCTTTGTGTTGTAATGTCAGCTCTGCAACACTTCTGTAGGCTTGTGTTCTCAAGTACTAGATAGATAGAGAGATGGAGTTTCTCAGTTGGATTTGTGTGGCGTGAACCTGAGTTAACTGTAGAAATTTAGCCCTGTCACCACCTTTTCTTAGCCTCCTTTCTGGACCACTTCCCCAGACTTAAAACATAATTAGATATCTGGCACATATTGAATGTTTGCCTTTCTAAGCCCCGATCCTCTCAGGCACACTGTACAGATGACGCACCTATCACTTCTGCAAACACATTTTACCAATGCTTGTTACGTCAGCAGAAGGATGTGAAAGGTTGTGTGGATTTTCATTGGCTGCTGTGTTGGGGCAGGCGTCAGAGCCAATGTGTGTAGATCTATTAATACGCCCGCCTCGGCCAAGGGACTCCTGCTCCACGCAATTGTCCTAATTTTTAACTCCTACCAAGGGAGCTAAGACTTAATATCTACAAATATGGAGTGTGGAAGTAGGGCTCCAAGAATAGCCCCAGACAGGCATGTGCCAACATCTTCGTCAGAGCCTGCTTCCGCTCTCCATAGCAACAGTAGTAGGGAGAGGCAGCAGATTGACTGAGAGACTGTGGGTGGGCATCTGGCATGCCTTATTCCTGTCCATCCTACGTCTAACAGATCTTGACTTGGCAGTCGCTTCTTATCAAAATTAACTCTGTTACAATTTGGGTTTTGGAAAGGAAAGCAGTGTGAGAGGATATTACAACCATCATAAAGGATCCATGTGGGTCACTTCAAAATTAACATGCAGGCTAATATTGCATACATTTTCCCTTGTGTTGCTTCAGAGTTGGATAAAAATATTTTGTACATTTCAAAACTAATTCACAGTTTTAGTGCTTCATTTAAACTACATATGCTTATATCATAAGATGTAAAAATAATTCATTCTTATTCATTGTCTTTCAAATAAAAAGAACACTTTATACAACGTTGACACCATTTTACAACAGAGTAGTTCACTTTCACAGACTATTGAGCAAAATGCACCATCAAAAAGATCCATGGTGTAGGGTAAAGATTTTCTTTGACCCTGACCTGCCCCCTAACTAGTCTGCTTTTCTTTTTTCTGGGACAGGTGGTTCCTTCAGTCAGGCCCAAGAAGCCTTTTCCAACCGGCCTGTGCTGCCTCGCCTTTGGCCTGGTAGTTTTCGTGTCAGGACTGGTGTTAGCGTCTGTCTTCATCTATCGCTACTACTATATACCTCAGGTTAGTCATCTCTTTTCTTACATTACATCGTGAACACAGTGGATAAAAATCATTCAGCCTTAGGTAAACATCACATGCTGACACAGCTCTGTTGTATCCCTTTAGCAGATCCCAGAAGACAGCTTATTCCATTGTCGGGTTATCTACGAGGACTCAATATACGCTCCTCTGAGGGGGCGGCAAGAACTCGAGGAGAACGTTGGCATCTACCTTGATGACAACTACGAGCAGATCAGTGTACCTGTACCGCATTTTGGAGGCAGCGACCCTGCTGATATCATCCATGACTTTCAGAGGGTAGGTTTTTATGCTCACAGATTTTCCTCTCATTATATTTCCTTGGCCCTAGGTGTTTGAATGTGGCTCAACATTATTTCTTTCTTTATTCCAGGGCCTCACAGCTTATCATGACATTGCCTTGAACAAATGCTACATCACTGAGCTGAACACAACCTTAGTGATGCCTCCACGCAGCCTGTGGGAGCTGCTCGTCAATGTCAAGGTAAGACACACAGTACATTAGCTGTTAATGCCACTGGTTGTAAAAGAATTGTAAGAGATGAATGGCTGTCTGAGAGTGAAGGACAGTGTGTTCCCGCTTTCCTCTCAGCAGCGTTCCTCCCACAGAAAAATCAGTTGAGTGATTCATTTGTGTCTCTTTGTCACAGAGAGGGACGTACCTTCCTCAGACTTACATCATCCAGGAGGAGATGATGGTGACAGGGAGGGTGAGGAACATGAGGCAGCTGGGCCCGTTCATTCACAGGCTCTGTTACGGCAAAGAAACCTACCGCCTCAGACGCCGCAGCCAGCGCCAACGTGAGTAAACGCATCCATTTCCTTTTCCAGCCTACTCAGGCAATATGAGATGCTAAATACTCTAGTGATATATGTGCTGGATCACTTCCGCTTCTTTCACGCCAACACTTGTAAGATGCTCAAACATGTGACGTGTGCTGGTTCCCTGCAAACTGTGTACCTGAGGAGGAAAATGATCCTTCACTTAGTCACAGGGAATCCAGTGTCCAGATTTGGTGCGTAGGAGAAAAGCGTGAATGACAGAAAGCGTGTACAACCTGGACCATATAGGGCCTTCCTAGCGAACACTTCAGACAGTGCGTCTGCAGCGTAAAAGGCTGCTGTACCAGCCTGGCAGCCCAATTATCATGTGTGTGTGTGTGTTTGTGTGGGCTCAGCCTGGGAACTTCCTGCTATGTGAGTCACTTGTAGTGCAGTGGACACATCCACACACACTGTGGAGGTGGTAGTGATTCTGATGAGTGATATCTCTGTCGTTAACTTTGATTGGCATGAGAGCTTCAGAAATGATGCAGCAAACTTCCCCCTTGGTACATATAAGGGCGTGATTTGTGGGTATCACCACTGCTGATTAAAAGTGGATGCTGTAGACACAGTAGCAGTAGAAGCAATATGAGCAAATGTCCGCTTTCAATACTGAACAGATTTTCTAAATGCGTCTTCTTTTCTTTTCCAGGTATTGAGAGGCGTGAGACAAAGAAGTGTCACAGCATCCGTCACTTTGAGAACACTTTTGTGGTCGAGACTGTGATCTGCGACCAGTTCTAAATCTGAAGCGGAAATCACAGCCATCCAACACTGAAGCCAATTTAAATCATACCTCTTGAATTCCTTAAGCGTTAAACTGCACTTTAAGAGCAAGTGTTTGTCTCGTAGTTTTAGTTTCAGTTCCGGTTCGGATGTTTTTGTCTAAACTTGAAATGCTCTATTATTGTTTGTGTACTATGTCGATGTCTTTTATTTGGATGGTGTTTAAATATATCTGTACCTTGTCATGTTGCGCAGAAGATGTTAACGTTTGTGTCAGTTTGTGACATTTACATCAGTGGACTTGAGTTCATTTCATTTTATATTTGTCTTTGTATTTATTAGTAAAGTTATTTTTAGTTTGTTTTTTTTTGTTTTTGTTTTGAATGTCAGAAGATGGCAAAACATACCTCTTAAGATATTTCTTTGCTGGTTGATATCATAATGAGTGGTGTATATAACTTTGATTGTTCCTAAGCAATATATACTGTAAATTGATTTTCTTCTTAATTTCATATTGTTACATGCATAGATTTTTATCTGAAATCAACTTGTTTTGTGAATGATCATTTTTTTCTTTTTCTTTGTTCTTACACTTTCCTACTCCTTGGATATAAATGGCTTTAGACTGTAATCAGTAGCAGTGCTGTAGAAGGACCGAAGGAACCAAAGTCTGCAGTCAGTGAGGCTAAGTGTGGCGTTAAGGAAAAGTGAAATATTTATAAAGAAGGCTTTATAGTCTAGATCACTTACTGTAGATTATATCAAAGGCTAAAACTCATTTTGTCTCGTGCTTCCTCCTCTTCACTCAGATTTTCCTGTTGTCTTTAGCTCTTGCCAGTTCCCAAACTTTCCTGTCTTGGCATTATAATCTCCACAATGTTGAATCATCCCAACTTAAAAAAAAAAAGATTTGGGGTGTCTTTCTGATGTTGAGAGAGATCTGTGATAATATGTGCTCATATTTCATTCTCCTGGATACTTTATTTCGCCGTACAGTCAATTTTTCTTGTAAAAGCTCGCTGCTTTAAGAATAAATGATCAACCTTTTTCTGTCTTGTTTTGAATGTTCTTTACCGACAGTTTTGGTAGCTTAAAATCAGTCCGCAGTCTCAGTGATTTGAATCAATTTGAGATGAATACTGATACTGCAGCTTTGTTTTACAAGTCACGTGAAAATCTCGTGAGCTTATATTTCCATTCAAAACTTAAAGATTAAGAATCTGCAATAAAACTGATGCCTTGCTGATTTAGAAAATAGCAAGTTACTTGATAATAATCAATATTCACAATATTAATTCAGAAAGTACTTTTGTTTTTATCTTTATTTTGTATTTTTGGGCATTACAAAGAAAGGGGAAAAAACCTAGATCTGCAAACTGCATGGATCGGATCAAGATGCTCACAAGGCGTCACAGAAACATTTTATTTTGCTATCAAAAATACAGAAAGTGAACTTAAAACAAAAACTAAATGAAAGTGAGTGTGACAAAATATAAATGAAACTACACAAAGAGAATCCTAAACAATGAAACTATCAAGACACAAGTAATGCGATAAAACCAACAGATGCTGGTTTCAAATCTTATTTCTGGTTTTCAAAGTAGCTTTTCCACACATTATTTTATACAGTAAATACAACTTTATGCACAGTCCACCAGTGATACACTGTTTATATACAGCTTTCAATGTCTCCACGAGTTGACCACTTAGCATTTTCATTATAAGGCTGACAGCTGCACCATGTACTTCACACGCACCTTTCTATTTCAGTTTTGCATTAAGTGCATTCACATGAATTAAACACTAATCTGAAGAGGTAATACAGCTGTCATGTAGCACACTGATGTGTGACCATGTACTGCTGGCTTTTAAATATTTTGATTAGATTATTGCACATCTAAGGCTATGTTCTAAAAATGACACAAAAAGAAGCTTAATATAGGTAAGTGATGTGTTATGAGTGACTATATACAGTGCTTTATAAACCCACCTGATGTAAGGTTTATGCCACAGCTGCCCTAAATTAACAGCTTTGGTAATTACCAAAATCATTTTTCATGTTTATGTAATGGTTAATACACCAGTACGTAGAAGCTTTTTAACTGAAATGATATGTTTTATGCTAAAATATAATTATTATCGTTATCCATGAATTTTCAAATTTACCGTTTTACAAAAAAAAATAGGAAAGCAAATTGTTTCTTTATTAAGATGTCAAATTAAAGATATTTACTTGTATTTATGAATAGAAAACTGAGTTTTAGTTGTTGTTTTATTGTTGTTACACTTGATTAATTTCTGACTTATATGACTTATGCAGACACTCTAATTCAATAATTAAAAATATGTTTATCCTCTTAAATATTATTTATTTTGTTAAAAGCTTGGGAATCCATCTAAAAATGTGTACAACATACAACATAATCCACTCTATTCTGCCTCAGGCTATTCATTTGATCATTTATTTGATATGATAATGTATTTGTGATGAAATATGTACCTGTACATGCTAATTAAAAAATTAATATCAGAAGATATTGTTCTGTCTTTGACACATTTGTAATGTTTTTTAAAGAAGTCCTATGCAAAAGAATCAAACAAGAAAGAAACATCAACAACTGAAACTAGTGAGAAATTTTTACGATCATGTATGGTCCTCAATATCATTTAAGGTTTATCAAAAAAATGATCAATAAATTACCAGTAATGAATAATTGTTGTCCTATCATGTGTTTAAATGTTTCACCAATGATGTGATTTATAGAACGTGATGTATTTGTGTGCTCTTCAACTTAATATCTGAATATTTGCATTGTAATTTATTTAATTTATTGGCTCAGATGAAATGTTATTGTTTACTTACTTCAAGTTTACTTTTTATGTAAAGCTGCATTTTATATATGAGATGCAATATCAAAACAAGCTTATTTCCATAATTTGTTGATTCTTTCAGACAGCTAATAATATAATTAATGTGTATAGTGTACAATGACTAAAATGTATCTATGAAAATAGCTTGAGTTATAAATTTTAAACTTAAATTGCTGATTTTGTATTTTATGAGAGCTTGATAACAATAAAATCTGTGTGGTTTCAGTGTGAAATAATATTAACAACAAAGCTCTACGGTGAGCTGCCTATGGTAGGTTTTACTTCTTTAAAATGAGACACACAGTACCACCTTTCATTGTCTCGCTCATCGTCAGTTAACAGGACTCTGTGACCTTTTAACGCTCTTAATGATTTTAGAAACATGTCAGACGTTGGCTTGTTTGGTTAAGGGTTGTTTTGCAGCCGTCATTTGGTGTGTCAAAGCATTTTGAGGTTAGAGAGGTGCCTACTAGCTTCCTGCTGTTGGATCAAATCACACTTTCTGCTGTGCATGTTTTATTTTGATTGCAGTCTAAACTGCTTCATTATCAACAGGACATCACACTCAATGCATGACACATTGCTTATCAGCTTTCTCTTTACTGCCCTGCTAATTGTTTACAGTGTCTGTTTGTGGTTAATGTTTCAGCATCGGTCCTCAGGCGGACAAATAATGTCTCAACTTGAATCACTTCTGTCATGTTCAGACCTCTGAAGAGCTGACGGTTGTTCTTCTTTGGGTCATTATTGACATCCTGAAGGAGTGTCTGGTGCTTCTCACCTCGTGGGCAATGAAGTAGTAGCACAGACCATCCAGACAACAGGTGATGTTGGACAGACACATAACAATCTGTAAGAACAGGCTGATACTTTTCTTGATTTCACAGTCCTCAATTATCTTTTCATGCACCTGCAAGTATGTGGGTTTACACATAGAAAACAAAGAAAAAAGTCATAAAAATGATATACAAATCAGACTGTTCTACATGCTACTGAGGACACACAAATGTCCTCAGTATTTTGGGGGATACATCACGACCATTTAGCCTTTTTACTAACTAGAATATAATGGTCACTATGATGCCATGTTTGATAATACAATAAAATATAAAATGACCCTGTTTTATAGAAGAAATGTTTTGTGAATGAGTGTGCAATGGTTGCTGTTTTTTCTTGTATCTCTGACATTATTTGCTTCATTTACTATAAAACACAAGCGAAAATTGTTATTTCTAACTACAAAATAATTACAGTTCACTACTTATTTGAAATCATTTATAAAGAAATCAGTAACTTTCTCATAAAAATGTGTTGAGTACAAAATGTATATTTCAGATTTAACATTCATGTCCTTTTGGAATAAATAAAGAAATAAGGACAGTAAGGTATTCAAAAATGTAAGCATCCAATATTTCCATGATATTTCTTATCTGCTAAATGTGATATAAGTTTAAAAAACGGCTGCTAAATAGACACTAATGTGATATGATTTTTGTTTCAGTTTCTTTCTGACACTAAAAGTTTGCTTAAAATTAGTTGACAGTTTAGCTCACCAGAAATTGAAGGAAGATGGCAAAGTGGCTTGGAGTGAAAGGTAACAGGAATGCGCACAGGCTGCTGTAGATGATCTTCACACAGGCCCGACTCTGGGCGCTGCGCTGGCCAGACTTCTGAAGTTTCCAGATGGTCTGAATTGAACAGAAAACCACCACTAGTGCAGGCACAAGGAATCCAAACACCTGCAGATTGATGATGATCTTAGGGCTCCAGCCTTTTTCTGAAAACTCATGGAAGCAATGGAAGTTTGATTCATTTCTCTTTATCCTGCCCTCACTAAATCTCTGGATGGGTGGAGTGATTGCTGCAAGTACCAGGATCCAGACCCCAATACAAGCTACCAGAGTCACTCTTTTTGAACGCAATTGCCTGGCTTTAAATGGGTGACAAATAGCCATCCATCTATCTGCCGCTATACACATGATGATGTATATGCTGCCATATATTCCATAAAAATAAAATCCTTCCAAGACCGAACAGAGCGGTTGGAGTTTGCGAGGCCACTTGTGATTAGTGGCATGCATTTTGAAGGGAAGAGGGAAGAGAATAAGCAGGTCCATCAAAACCAAGTTGGTCATGTAGATAGTGGATTCAGTCCATTTCCGCAGAAAGAAGCAGAATACTGCTAAAGCTGCAACATTGAGAATCAGACCAACGATGAATATAGGAATGTAGAAGACTGGCTCAAAAATTTTAATCAGGTCATCCTCGTGAGCAAATGAACAGTTACTTGAGTTGTTTGCCATGATGTCCCTGCAAGAAAATTATTGGATTTAATTTTATTTCACCATCAAGTAACATTCAAGTTGCCTTTCCTGTTTTGTTGCTCATTGTTCCCACACAGAAACCGTTGTGTGATATGCTACTCTACCAAGCCACTCAGCCTCTCAGCTGTGTGAGTACAGGAACTGCGAACTTGCTTCTTTTTTCTTTGTTTCTGATGTAAATAAGACAGAAACTTTCTTAACATTATTAGTTTAAATTTCAGGCGGTTGATTTTCTTGGAAGTAGCAGCAATGGTAAGCTTAGTAAGGTATGGATTGGTGTCACGGGTCGTTTACTTGGGTCTTTACTCTAACTGAAAATCACCAAAGTTTCAAAGCGAATAGTATCTGCTGCTGTATCAGATTTGGAATCAGCCACAACTTACTCAAGTGATTCTAGATTTGATCAAAACTTAAAACTTGAAACAATAACATTTAGTGAAACATGACACTCTGCAGTCATCACGAGTGGCAAATGTCAGTTTGCAATGAACAAGCACCAAACTTGCTACTATTCTGAGTGGAGAAATGCTTTTACGAAGAAAAACCCAAAAATATATCTCTGAGCTCGGTGACTGTGTATTGAGAAAATACTCGACTACATAAACCTAATGATAAAAATGACAAAAACAGCCGGGAAGCTTTGTACTGTGTAAACATTATCCTGCTGGCTGTAAAAGTGGCTTATTACAGTGATCAAGGTCAAAAGCCTTTACACTTACAGTATTATCCATTAAAATAAAAAGTAACTTATTTACACTTATTCTGTATAATCTACAAGGAAATATGACTTGCAATGTAATCATTTTCTTAAAAAAAAAAGAACTCTGCCTCGTAATTTGAGCTACACATTTGATTCATCATTGACATTTAACTGCACTACTTCAAAAGTGTAACCCTGCACACTTTTAGTATAAGATATCGTGTACGGTGGAAAATGTGAAATCTAGATGTGTTCTTACCTCATACCAGTCTCTCTGCCAAAAACTGTCTGACTGTCTGACTGTCTTTGCTTTGCCAGACACACTTCTGCTTTTTCAACCTTTGTTGTTTCATCACCACTTCCTGAGTCGAGCCACACATCACACATGTGCTTAGATGCACATTATAGTTGTTTAAAATCAAAGCACACGGGAACCTGTCTAACACGTCTGCTGGAACTGTAGAGTTCATATTTATGTGTAAACATCTGAAGAAAGGAAAAAAAATACGATGATTAATATGTCTATGTTTAACTTTTTAATTGATGCAAGATATTTTCCAAATATGATTGTGCGATTCATTTTGAAATCAAATGATGGGCTGCTTTCCTCTTCCTTACGTCACTGTAAATTGAGTAATACTAGAGTTTTTAAAACTTTGACTGGTGGTTAGAGGAAATAGTTGTAGTAGTTGTTGTATCTGCAGTCATGCTGTTTTGCATGACTGGCTTGTGACATTGTGCACTCACTGCCTGAATCCTTACAACTGTAGGTAAATATGTTTTAAGGTGGCAAGGTTGGGATAAAGATTAATATACTAGCTACTGTATACTACTAGATAATGTACACTATATGAACAAAAGTACTGAGTCACACTTCTTAATCACTAAATTCAGGTGTTTCATTCAGTTCCATTGCTACAGGTGCATAAAGTCAAGCACCTAGGCATGTAGTCTGCCTTCACAAATATTTTTGAAAGAATGGGCCATTCAAAGGAGCTCACCGAATTCCATTGTGGTACCGTAACAGGATGCCACTCTTGCAAAAAGTCAGTTTGTGAAGTTTTTTTTTCCTCCTAGATATTCCACCATTAAGTGTAAGTGGTGTTATTCAAAGTGAAAGTGTTTAGGGCCCTGTCACACCATGATGATTTAACAAGCTTATGCTGACGCATCCTCTAAAGTGCTATCATATGTGGAACAATGATGTTATATAGACATATACATAACGTATTGCTAACATATACAGAACGTAATACTAACGACTACTAGCGTATTGCCGACATTCAAAATTTGAAGCCCAATTATACCACTTCCCTTACTCATACATTATTAATACGTTTTGGGTACGCTAGATATTAGCTTCACATATTTCGACATATGAATAACGTGAGTCTCCTAATGCATAAAGTACCTGCAACATATAGTCCGCGTATGCAGGACATATGAGCCATAGCCTGGCAAACGTCAGAGATTTTGTGCATGCTCAAAATTTTCCAGCAACCTCACCCTACTACAATGCATACCGGCATACTTCAGCATGCTCTTTACTTATGCAAAACTTACCTAGAACTTAATCGATGTACTATGACATATTTGCAGATTTTTTCCTATGTCGGCATAGGTGTGACAGGGGCTTTAGAAACACATTCAGTACGACTGAAAAATGTCAAATACATCTTACAAACATCAATATCCATTAGAGGTAAGTTTTAAATATGTTACACATGTTAAAAAAAAGTTACTCATGGGTTTTTAATACATTTTGGGTACGCTAGATGTTATCTCCATGTATTTCGACATATGAATAACGTGAGTCTCCATATGTATAGCGTACCTGCAACCTATGGCCCTTGTATGTGGGACGTATGAGCCATAGGCTGGCAAACATTGGAGATTTTGTGCATGCTCAAAATTTTCCAGCAACCTCTCCATACTATGACGTATTTGCAGATATTTTCCTACGTTGGCATACGCCTGTTAAATCATCAAGTGTGACAGGGGCTTTAGGAACTATAGTAACTCAGGCACGACGTGGCATACCACTTAAAGTCACAGAGAGGGGTTGGTGAGTGCTGAAGTGCATAGTGCGTGAATCATGCTTCGCTAACTGGTAGTCTGATAGACAAATCTGTTTTGGTGAGTGCCAGTAGAACATCAGGAGAACTTGTACTGAGCCAAGTCTAAATTTTGGTGGAGGAGGGATAATGCTATGGGGTTTTTTATCTGAGGTTAACCTGGGTCCAGTGAAGCAAAATCATAATACTTCAGTTTACCAAGACATTTCAGACAATTTGTGGGAAGAGTTTGGAGAAGGCCTTACTTGCTGTTTCAGCATGACTGTTCCCCAGTACACAAAGCAAGGTTCATAAAGGCATGGTTGGATAAGTTTAATGTGAAAGAACTTGACTGGCCTACACAGAGGCCTGACCTTAACCCCATCCAACACCTTTGAGATGAACTACAACAGAGATTGAAAGCCAAGGTTTATATATTTATCTATCTTGTATATTGGGTTCCTATGTTTGTCTTTGATATTTATATTTAACAGAGTGTCTGTAACCTAAGCAATTCCCCCCTGGGAATAACAAAGTATTCTGATTCTGAAGTCCTCTCATCCTCATCATTATCTGACCACACAAATTCTTCTTCGAATGAATGGGCAAAAACTCCCACATACATTACAAAATCTTGTAGAAAGCCTTCCCAGAAGAGTGGAAGCTGTTATATATGGACCGACTCCATATTAATGCCAATGAATTTAGAATGGGATGTCATAAAAGCTCCTGTATTTATAATGTGTATTAAGCCTAATGTTATTGTTCACATAGTATATCTCACTAGCCACTAGAAGAGGAAGTGTGTGTGTGTGTGTGTGTGTGTGTGTGTGTGTGCGTGTGTGTGTGTGTGTGTGTCAATCATAGGGCTTTCTTTTCTCTTATAATGTTTTCAGTTTTTGGTTGTTTTGGTTTGGTTTAAACAGTGAGATGTAGCTTCTCCTATGTACATGTAACCTTTATTGGACTTTTGCTAGACACACTCCTTAAGACTTGTTTAACATTCTTGAAAGGATGTATCAGAACCCGTAGTGTGATCTTTTCCTAAACCTAACCAAGCATTATCGCTACCAAAACCTGACCAGACTCTACCTGAACACTGAAAGTTACATAGTTCTCTGGCAGAACGCCCTGCAGGCAAATTTTTCAGGAGACATGCACGCAGCTGTCTAGGTACGGAAGTTGGCGTATTGTAAAGCTTGCAGACATCTTCTTGGTATATTTAACATCTCAGTTTGGAATTTTAGCATTATATAATTTCTCATCTCAACTGACTGTTAATATTGATATTTTTGGTTATAAATTAGACAACCTGGAGTGTTGGCCTGATGGTGGGGCTAGATCAAAAGTTATGGAAATTACTGTAAAATGACTGTAATTAATGTAATTAATCCTGAAAGAATATGCAATTTTATGGAAAGCCATCCAAAAGTGGTTGAGACATTTCTCTTAAAACCACCAGTATCAGCCTTGTGGTATACTTTGTTAAATGTCACAGGGAAAAGAGTCTAAGTAGGATTCATCCCTTGGACAAAACATAACTTTATTCATTAGAGAAGCTGTTAAGAAAATTCAGGCTCAGCCAAAGTGGTAAACCATCCTAGTGACCAAAAGACCAACTTGACCATCTAAAGCACTCCATCCCTTGCAGTAGTTAAAATGCTAACAAGCAAAAGCTAAATATTAAATGTAGACAAAAACTGGATGAAATAAATAAACTCAAACTGAGGAAACTGTTGCTGTAACTGTATTGCTTATGCCACAAGTATTTCATTAGTATTTTGTGATGTGGTTTCCTTTATATATATATAAAGGAATATATATATATATATATATATATGTGTGTGTGTGTGTGTGTGTGTGTGTGTGTGGGTGTGCGTGTGTGGGTGTGGGTGTATGTGGGTGTCTGTGGGTGTATGTATATATTTATACATACACCTAATATATATATACCTTCAGCTGCTCTCTTGCATTCTCCCCAAGAGGTTGCCACAGCAGATTAATCCACATTGGTAATCTGGCAGAGGTTTTACACCAGATGCCCTTCCTGACACAGCCCTCCATGCTGTAAGACAAATGTGTAAACCACTACACTATACACACACACACACACACACACACACACACACACACACACACACACACCAGGGCAAACTCAGGTCTGGCAGGAACAGGCTTTCTCTGGCGTGCACATACTACACACACACGCCCATAAATCTATGAAACAGTGTAGCAGACAAACATGGTTGAGATTGATTCCTGCTAAGCCTTCACTGTCATCAGCTGAGTGCCAGCTGTCCAGGGAGGGGCTCACAGTGCCTGTGGCTCCACTTCATGGCGTGGGTGGCTAAAGCACACGCTGCCCCCGCTGGCCTCAGCTTCCACATACACATGAACACACCTCCTACTGACTGCTGCAACAACTGACAGTTGTTTTTCCATGGGTGTCTATCCTGTAAGAAGCATCAGCAGACTAATATCTTGACTGCATAGTGAGTGCAATGGAGAGACAATGCGATTTGAGGTTAAATCAGAGGTTCTCTGTAAAAGAACCAAGACTGGTAAGCACATGATTTTCTCAAGTCTCTGTGCAGACATGGTTAATGAGTGGGTAGAGGGGTTTAAAGTAGGAAGATTTCATTGAAGGTAAGGTGTTACACTTGCTGGCAAAAATGAGATTTTGCCGTCTGTGATAGGCTGGCGACCTGTCCAGAGTGTACCCCACCCTACGCCCGATGACAGCTGGGATGGGCTCCAGCACCCCCCGCGACCCTGATCTGGATAAGCGGAAGATAATGAATGAA
>VUQH01089244.1:9703-40873 GCA_015106775.1 Etroplus canarensis | reverse complement strand
CAATGTCAAGGTTTAGGAGGTAATGGGCCAGCATTCATTTTTGGGCTAGTTGTTAAAATGTTCAGTTTAGGAGCATTGCCATACAGTAACTACAGGATGCAAGGAGTAGGGGAATCATATGACAGTTGTTATCTTGTCATAGTTTAAAAAAAGACAAAAAAACAAAAACAAAACAGGCACTTATATTTTGCAGTAATTAACTTTTCATGATCATTACAGCAAGAACAATAAAATAACAGTAAAATGGCAACACAGCATCTGAAAATTTTGTACTATATACCTTATTATGTACAGCACAGTATTGTATTTTTACAGTATAAAACTGTTGTAGATTACAGTAGGAAATTTCTTTTATTGTGAAATTTCTTATAATGTGGGGTGTTATAAAACTGTAAATTCTTTATGTTATACAAATATAAATATTTGGGATATACAGCCTGCAGATGGTTAGCCTACAGGAAACAACACTGAAGCAGGTGGACAAAGCTTGTCAGATTCTATTAGGGCACAACCTATACAACAAACCAAATGATCAAAAAGCTTCAATTCCTGAATCCTTTGATGATGAATAAGTAAATAACTATGCCTTTTTAAAAGATTTCTGCCGCTGCAACATTCCTCTTTTAAAACACTTGATACTGACTAAATATTTTAAGCATTAACTAATTCATTTAGTCCCATCATCATCACCATCATCATCATTCTGTTACCAAACAGCTGAAGAACAATGAGTCATTCATCATACTGCAAACACATACTCACACTGTTGTTGGGGGGAAACTGCTCTCAGCAGAACCACACAAAGAGATAAAGGACCATTCAAGCCTTTTAATTATTCTTCGCTACCATTTCTCATTCCATATAATACCCAGTCCTTCTTTGTAACAGAAGGCGATTCCTGAGTAGATGAATCTGAGGTAAGCCAATTGTTTCTCAAGACGGGATTGATGACAGTGTTTGCAGTTGACTGCCTGTAACTGTGAGTTTAGATTGTTTAGTCTGACCTCCACTAATGATAATAAAAGACTACAAAATGTTATGCTTCTCATTTTATCCTGCTGATATTACAGTTCTGTTATACTTTCATACTTTTAACTGAGGTTAACACAGAATAGAGATTTCAAATGATGGTTGTGTTAGGGTTGTTTTTTTGTGTGTGAAAAGTGTAAGAGCAGAAATGTGATCACTGATTTGCTGCCATGCCACTGAAGCAGAGTGGCTGTGACATTCAACACTGCTTCTGACATTTTCAAGCTACATTTGTGCTGTTGCAGCTATACCATGAATGCATCCATGAGGACTTGATTACTAATGAAAATTTAATTTGTTACATGGATTTAAGAAGTAGATTTGACCATGGCAATAAATTGCTCAATATTTTTAAAAGACACAGAGACCGCAAACTATACTGGTGTGCCCATGGAGTGTAAAGCATGTCTCATGTATGTTCTGACCTTGCAGTGTGAATAGCAAAGTGTGATAGCAGCCTACCATAAATCATTGTCAAAGCACAGGCTGTTCCAGCCACATCCAGGTAATCTATTTGTCCCGGTAAAATATGGTGTAATTTATTCTGGGTTTCTTGCAGCAATAGAAAAAAAAATGCAACCGTTTGTGCTGCATCTTATGCATATGTGGTATTTTGCAGCAGTAATGTTTTATGTATTTACTCTAGATGACAACCAAATGGTAAATACTAATGACAATAAATGATAAATTTCTTTTCATTTTGCACATTTAATGGTAGCTCTACTGAAAGCTTTCAGTGTGCAGCGATTCAAGTTCTGACATCAGTCTTTTGTATTCTGAGATTATATTATGATGTCCTGGTTTACTGTCATCATCAAGCTTTGAATCATGTAACAAGTCAAATAAATCAATGCACTTCCTTGAGAATTAGGTTTGTTGATCAGCATTAATCCAAAGCCTTTTTGTGTTATACAAAAACAGTAATAATGATAATAATAATAAAATTATCAACAAAATGATTAATAATTAATAAAATTTGTTTGTTTTTTTTCATATGCTTATTGGTTTTTGCTGCTGTTCCTTCTTTATGTCAAACATATGAAAGCATATGAATGACTAGAATTGAAATCATACCTCTGAGAGTACACATTCAGATCTTGAGAGTGAATACCTCAATGGGTATTTATGTTTTGTTGGTTCAGCAGTGCATTAGAGGAACATTTCCTTATGTAACTACCTTCTTAGCCCACAGAAGTACTCAGTGTTGCCAACAGCTTAATGGATCAAATCCGAATGGAGGAAGTGAGGAAATTATGCTTAAATAAAGAATGAGAAAGCTTTGAGATTATGCTAGTTTCTAGGTCAAATCAGAATCAAACTCTTTCTTTCGAAAGATTGAGTAACATTTTAAATCCTGAATGTGGACAATCCTAGCTTTAAAGATCACATGTCCAGGCTGGACAGATGGACAGTACAGAGGATTCTGAGGATATCCATGCATCCATCCTCAGGGGTCCCATTTCTGGACATGTTTGGGAAACAAGCAAATCAATCAGTGTCAATTAGAGCTGCTTTCAAAGTAAACCACATCCTGGGAGTCAGACATTCATTCTGCACTCAACAGCAGGCAACGCAATTACACTGCAAAACCTCTAAAGGGCTACGGGTCTGAGAGGATGAACTGGTGCATATAAAAGGCCCTTACTGTCTTTTATCTATCCACTCTCAGGTACCCTCCTGAGCAGAGACTTTCACTGAGCATGAGAGAGGGTAGCCCTCTGTTTCATGTTGTGAGCCTGTCCCTGTCAGACTGTTTGGGATGCCATTCTACATAAGTACACTGATCTTCAAAGCCTCTTTTCTGCTCCCCTCTGCTGCTCATACTCAGATTTTGATACCTCTGCAATGAGGTGGATGCAGAAAAAGCTATAACGGTCACTGGTTCCTGTGTACAGTCTGTATAGTTCCTTCCACTGCAGCCGGATCCTGAAGAAGGTGAGGACATTACACTTTAACAGCTGAGTCTGAATTAGATTCTGAGACGTGGGAGCATAATCACATTTGGCTTGCAATGTGAATTACAGAGGCAGGTTGTGCATCCTTTCTCCCACATTGCTACCATGATGCTATATTTAATGCTTCATTTCTATGCAGACAACAAGCTTACATCAGTGTATACCTCAAGGAAATGAACACTCAGACAAAGACTGCAAAGAAAGAAAATGCTCCCAGCTGGAGCCCCACGCCTGGCACAGACACATGTTGTTTAATTCTTTATTGTATATTTTATCATAATCTAAGTGGGTGGAATAAGCTGGTAACGGTGAATATTGATTTGTGATACAAAATATGAAAGTGTTATTGTTACTATAATATTTTCAGATTTCTTATGGATGATTATATTGTTATTCTTTATTTTTAGAATATATAGCTTAGCAAAAGGTAATTCAAGCTTATTCACTTAAAGAAAACACCAAAGACAAATGACACATTAAATAGAGCAAGAAACAGAAACAGAAACAAATCTGTTGTGGTGCACAATAATGCCAGAGTTGAGATTTCAGTGCTTTTTCATTAATGCATTAATGCCTTTGTCATAAATAGACTTCACAGAGGCAGAATATTTTTCAACAGTAGCTTTAATAATTCTATGCTTTTTTTTTTTGCTAATGATTAGTACAAATGCTGTTCAACATAAAATGTGTTTGTCTAAAAGTTAGAGCATGACTTCGTATCTCTGATAACAGTGATGTCCTATTTTGGTTGAATGCTTGAGGCTTTTGTGTCGTGATCAGTTTCTGTAGCAACATGATTTTGAAAATAGCTCCCCTCTCTAACGGCCCACTGCTGTCGCAAGTTCTCCAGGCTGTAGCCCACTCCTCATGCATGACTCATTCATCGCTCATTATCATCCCACTCTCATTTCATCCTACCCAGGCTCTCCTGCTTGGATATCTGATGGTTGTGTGGGGGCGGGGTAGAGGCTACTATAAAGCTGGTGTATCCTTGCTGTGATTGGCTGGTGGGATCCATTTAATCTGCTGCAACTACTATAAGGTCCACCCCCATACTCCACCCCCTCTCTCTGCCCTCTCTGACAGCATCCATACACAACAGTGTGCTGTCTCTGTTCCAGAGAGAATATCAGCTCTGCACAAGGAGGAGAGGATTAGCTGCAACCACACAGCTCATCTGCATATATGTTCCCAGAGAACCACATGAGCACCCAGGGCTGCACCTCTTTTGTATAAAAGCTGGCACTGCTATCACAGAGGCTCCACTTCATCTACTCTCACTAATGTGAGGACATTCAAAAGGGACAACTGTTTTTGTTTTTCTTTTGAACTCTTTTAAAAGATTTAAAGACTGTTTTTAGAAAATTTGAATTTGCAGTTTCTGTCTGCCATGTCTCCTTTTAATTGGCACAGTGAAAGCAATATTGTTTGATGTATACTTGCACTGAATATCAAGGAGTTTATTTCCATTTTGGGACTTTTCTCCTGGGTTGCTTTTTCTTCATCGATTTTGGGAGACAGCAGCTCCAGAATGCCATCTAGAGAGTCCTATGAGATTTGCCAGGAAGAGAAGCCTCTGGTGCAAAAGGCCAAGCGAGAGGCCAATCAGGAGGATATTCTGGCTGCAGCCCTGGGGATGAGGATGGGGCCACAAAAACCTCCAGCCACTTTCTGGCAGCCACTTAAACTATTCGCCTATTCACAGCTTACCTCACTGGTTCGCAGAGCTTCACTGAAAGAGAGCGACTGGACCCCCAAATCTGAGAAACCCCACAACTTTAAGGTGAGAATCAGTCAACTTAAAGAACACTTCTCAGCTGTTGCATCTCTTGGTTTAATTTCATCATGTGTGGCTAAAGGGCTGCTTCTCTGGCTTCCCTTGTAGGAGATTGAAGGGGAGGGGTGTGTGTTACTGACAGGGAGACAGAGGATGAGAAACAGAGCTGTTTTTGGTCTGTCCAGTGAGCCCTAATCAAAAGAAAATCTGTTGGGTGGTCTGTGGACCACTGCTGTTAGTTTGAGCAGCAGATGGAGAGATTAGGCCAACAGAGAAGAGAAAAAGTGGCAGAGAGTATCCCTATTTGGCTCAGGCTCACTCTCCTAGTTTGACTAGTTAATGGGATGGAGAGCAGTAAGAGATATATTACCATGAAGGCTTTCAAACTGCTGATGCTACTTATCCCTTTCTGTTGTTTTGTTTTCTTATTTTACTGAATGTAACATTTCAACCTTTAGTTTTTTTAAGCTTCTGCAGCTAAGGAGGAAGATGCTATGTATGCAAAATCAAAATAAAGAGATTATCTTAATGTACAATGCACATCATTCCTTCTAAATTATACAGTCTGACACTAAATTAAATTAAAATCTCCATATTAGACCATAATAATAAGATTGCAGAAACATGCAATAACCCTTAAAGATGACTTCACTCCTTGTAATTAAGAAAACCTCAGACATCTACTTTTCAGGTTTCAATTTTTGATACTTTAAAATATAATTACCTGCACACATTTATGGACACTATGAACTAGCAATACTAAACAGAGGCCTTTTTATCTGGGGTTGCTACTGAATAAATGCAAAAATACTGGGAGAGTTGTGGTTTGCTCTTTTTCCCATAGGCCTCCCTGATTGGCTGGGCTGTTGTTACCTCCTGGAGTGTGGAGCTCACTGTCCTGCACGTGAAGGTGGATTCTTACTGTTTCCATTAAAAAAAAAGGAAAAAAATCCCTGAAAACTTGCACCTTCTTTCTCTGCTGAAATGTCACAACGTACTGTGCCATGATGGGAAAGCCTTTGCTACTCAATGTCATGGCTGCACTCACCTAAGTATTGTCAGTCTGTGGCCCTCTTTAAACAACAATCCTCCTCCACTGTGTCAGTTTAGGTGGCAGCACCTGCTGGTCTCCTAGCAGACTAAAAAGAAGCATGTGGGGTCTACGGAGGAATGACTGCAGCTACCCACTTCTTCTTTCTATCTTGTCATTGCACTTGCACATTGTTAATATCTGTCACTGTCCTCCTCTCTGTTATAGGTCCATACCTTTCGGGGTCCTCACTGGTGCGAACACTGTGCCAGCTTCATGTGGGGACTGATGGCTCAGGGGGTCAAATGTGCAGGTACGACTTGTTCTAAGCCACATTATCACAGCTTTATATTAACTGCTTGATCACTTTACAGCATTCTTTTGTTATGCAGATGGTGGAATGGTACTGTAAATGGGTTACTTGGCTTTGAGCACATCTGGAGCTGGATTATTGAGCGTTAATCTAAAATCTCAACATTAGTTTAAGGATTATTAGTTGTATAACAGAACGAAATGGGGCCTCTATAATTATGATGCAACAGCTATGTTATATGAAGTAAAAAGCTCTTTTTTGACCTGCTTTTTTCTTTACTGAGTTTCTGAATGCAATTCAAACATGTGGAAGAATGAGACAGATTTGTCCAAAGCTTAAAGTTTTACAAAAAATTATTAATCTTAAATATAATAACTACATATTTTATCTCAACACTTCATCACATCCTGCCATCAATATTCCAAAAATGAAGACTTTCTGTGTTTTTCCTTTGACGGTTTTAACAAATAAACATTTGCTGTATTACAGGCTTGAAAACACACAGTGGGCCAAAACATCATGCATCTGATAGTGTGTTTTAAAGCTTGATTTTCATTATTTTCATGGATGCATGGGCATGTTTTTTTAGAAATATTTACAATCTTTAATCACTTTCAGTCTTTTTGTGAGACGTAATGTGCACACATCCAATGTTGTTGTTGTGAGGGAAATGAGTCTATTTGTTTTCTTGTTCATCAAATACTCTTGCAAGCATTTGTTTCCCATCCCAGAATAGCACTATAATATAGTCTGATTCCTGTCTTTGATGTTTTATTGATGAAACAAAGTGTGTCACATAAATCTGTGAGAGCTCTGATATAAATTTTTAATGCTCTGATTTTGAAAGCCAACAACAATCGAGATAAAGGCACATATGTTTGGAGCCAACCTTTTATCAACTTTAATATGTCGTCATTCCTTCAGACACAATCATAGATAGCAAAATCTGGGGCAGCAAAGTCTCACACGATGCTTGAATTTGCATACCAAAAAATGTTCTCCCACCCGTTTTCTTTTTGTGAACTGTTTTTTGGCCAAGTGCCAGAAAGCCAGCCTCTGCTTGTGCTTGTTGTGCTACATTTCCTCATCAGAGTACGCCCCCCAACCTCATCCCATCATGCCCGTGAAGGAAAACAAAGCTGGCATGTCTCTTTAATGAGGAGCAGAACTGGGAGTGTGGGGAAGGAGCTCTGTTTCCACACACATTAATATTCAACCAGCTTCAGCCTAAGAGCTAGGTCACATAGCTCAACCTGTATTTAACTTAAATACTTGGTAGGAAAGCAGCAATCCTTTTACACTTGTAGTGGTTTTGTTTTCAGTTCCAGTCAGAAAGAGACTGGTTTCAACTGGTAACTCTGCTGATTAGACATGCTGATAATGTGCTGATTAGAAATAAGCTGCCAGCCAACAATAAAACTCTTCTCAAAACTGAGCAGCATCTTCATTACCTTAGCAACAGAGACAGAGGTGACGGTGTAGCAAAGCATCATCCCCTGTTTCCTGGTGACCCTTGGGCTCCCTGTCACCCAAGCCACCAGGGACCTGGGGCAACTGCTGTGTTCACATGGACAACGGGAACTCAGTAGGCTTGTGTCTGATGACAGGCCCCTTCATTATTATAGTTCCTGTCTCATGTCCTTAAGAGAATCATCTCTTAAAGTAATTACATTTCTGCATCAATGCATATAAATTCAGGCTGTGTGAATTTCTCAAGGGACCCATGTTAATTATAGTATTGTATGAGGTCCTCCAGACATGTAGCTTTCAGAAGTAGCCTTTTTAATTAAAATTAAAAAGTAGCAGATCTTCTGAAAAATCCAAAAGATGTCATGTTTTTGAAATCTAAAAAATGCATGGCAATTGTCAAAAAATCTCTTTAGAACTGGAGGATGGCTCTGAAGATCTAAAAGCTTGAAGAACTGCCCCATTTTAGTCTGCGAATCTAGGTCTTCTATAGCCCGCAGCGCCTCAATTGCTGCTTCCACAGCCATTGTGTGTGAGCTTGGATTTGGAAAAGAATAGAGCACACAGCCGCACTGACTGTCCCTCCTCCAGGCCACAGTTTTTTCAGTGTTCCTCTAATTCCCTACATGCGTCTCTGTTACAAAGCAGAGCTGCAGTCTCTCTCTGCATCTGCTCTCCATGGGAGTCTCTGTTCCCTACAAGGTGAATCCTGCCCTGAAACAGCTGTGCCTTAGGCCCTGTGACTGATGGCAAAACATAGTGTTGGTTACACTATCATCATGACTGATGTGCTGCTGGGCTGGCTATTTAAACAGGCAGTGAGCTCCATTCAGTGTCTGAAAATTTCCTTTACTGGAGAAAAAAGGATTAAAATATCAATTTCTTCTAATCATTATTTAAATTAGAAGAGTTTTAACATAAAATACCCATATTTGTTCAGTGTCCTGTCTTCTTATTTATTACTGTTGGTGCATTTCTATTAAACAAGTTCCTCTCCTCTAGAGGTGACTTTGGATCTATCTAGCACTCAAGGTTACACCAATGCCATGTGTAGAAGAGAAAGAGGTCTCCATTGGTCTAGTGGCATTTCAGGTGCAGATATTGATCAAGGGGATTAACACTGTTTTACAAGCCAAAATACACACGAAACCAAGAAACCAAATCAAAATGAACTTAGCACTGAATGGTAATGGCTCCGTAGCAGTCATTCATTCATTCTCTTTAAATTACATTGTTTCACAAATTCCATAGTGCAGATTAGAACAGTACAGTATACTACCCTTTCATGGTAACTTTAAAGCTACAGATGCGCCTGAATTTAACCCTATATATGCCTCTATCTGTCTGTAGATTGTGGTTTGAATGCCCACAAACAATGCTCATCTGTGGTACCCAACAACTGCAAACCAGACCTGAGACACATCCGGAAAGTTTACAGCTGTGACCTCACCACTCTGGTTAACGCTTATAACACAGCCCGGCCCATGGTGGTGGACATGTGCATAAAAGAGATCGAGTCCAGAGGTTAGTCTAACATGACCTCGTGAGCTTGGATGTTTTGTGTTTGTTTCAAAGTGTATAGCTGAAAATAGAATGGTAAATTATGGGTTTTTTTATAATGACAAATCAATTTCAAGCCCACAGCTACAATCCTAGACTTTGATTGGCTGGGAGCTGGAGTATTTCCATTAGATTATTATAGAATTATAGAAGCAATACACAGCTATAATAATTACAGTTAAAATATTTAAATCTGGTATAATTCTTTGCTTCTACAGGATATTTATGAATTATTCTACAACAACCAGTCAAGTTCATGTTTGTCCAAGAAACTGTTAAGCAGTACTTAAGAGGATAGTATTTGCATTTGTTCTTATAAAATGATTATATAATATAAAGGAAATTTTACCATCTTTAAAATGACCCTTTTGAACTCACATTCAAGGATTCCATTTATTGTTTTTATACTTGTAAAATAGCCTTCCTTTGATTTTATAGTAAGCAATCTGAAATGTATACTACTTTGGTCGAAGTGTTAAAAATGTGAGTCAATTACAGTCTGAGTTAATGTTTTTTGTTGGGGTGAGTAATGGGAGGGGGCTTAAGAGGAGTAATGGGATTGCTGGTAATTGTAGATGTCTAATGAGGAATACATTACTCTGTTTCCTGCTGCCTTAGCTGATTGCATTTCATTTAAATCATTCAACTATGTAGGAAACTCGTTGCTCCCTCATTGTCTGCCCTCTAATATATGTCTGTAGCTAAGTTTGATTTATGTCTTTATTATTTTGCCCAGTGACGCAGAAAAGTATTTGCATCTGCCCATGTTGTTCCACTGTGTGACATTGTGGACATTTTATCCTTAATTTCTTATGCATAATTTAAGAGTGTTTAATGGCATTTCCTAAATTACCCGTGGAGATGTATATCTCTGAATTTTTCTCCATTACTCCTGACGGCCCTTACAGTGGCTGAAAATTGTTTATTTTCTGTTTACTTCTTAAGGATTGAAGTCAGAAGGCCTCTACAGAATATCTGGATTCAGCGATTCAGTAGAAGAGGTCAAATCCAGGTTTGACAAAGGTTTGTTTCCCATGTTTCTATACATAACTGTCAGCTCATGACATAACACTTGACATTTTGTGCTTGCAGATGTTTATGTGACACACACAACACTTCCTATTAATGATAAAGTGACGAATTTGTGAAAGATTAGTATCATTTGAGTAGTGCAGATCCTATCCTGACATTTTACTGCATGAAAACAGGACCTCAGGGGCTACATACCAGGGATGTACTCTCACTGCCTTAAACACAGCCATGAAAAAACTCACTGTATTGGGATTCAGTTGTGGACTTAGTAAGAATAAAAATGTCTTGGCCCAGTGCAGTGTGAATTTTAACTGTAAGAAAAACCCTGCAGCAGAGGGCTAAACTCTTAGCCAGATCCGCATGTGGGAGATCATCCATGACAGAGTGTCATTCCAGCTCACAGCACTGTGATGTTCAGTCTGCCAGCACAAGTAGGCCATGGCCTGCTCTGAAAAGCATGCACAACCAAGGGAAAGTCAGAATAAAACAGACCAGGCGGATGATAACAGCTACTTTGCAAAAATACTGAGCAAGAGTGGAATTGTTTTTTTTTCTATGACTGTCTTTATTCTGGAATTTACTCTGTGATGTGAGAGCGCTGTGCTGATGTGAGCCACATTTAGAGAGAAAACTCATTTTCTCTTCTTGTCTCCCTCTTTCCATCACACATCTTCACAGATGGCGAGAAGACAGACATCTCAGTGAATGCCTATGAAGACATCAATATCATCACGGGTGCATTGAAACTGTACCTCAGGGATTTGCCTGTTCCTGTCATCTCATTCGATGCTTACCCCAGGTTCATCGAGGCTGCAAGTATGTTACAACTAGACAAATTATTCAGAAACACACCTGTTTCTGTATTTTCTTGGCAAACAGTTGCTGTTAATTTCTATGCTGTTTCCTTCATTTGATCACAAAATGAGTCACATTAGAAGACATTACTGGCATTTATTCATTTTTTACTCTGCAGGAAATGTTCTTCTAGGTTTAATGTTCCAGATGTGAGCTGTAGTATATTGTCTATTAGACTGTGCTGCAATGAAATAACATCGCATTTCTAAGCTACAGTTACATTTGATATGCACTATGAAAATACTGTCATACAAATAATTCCAGTGTTCTTTTTTAACACCTCAAAGTTCAAGAGCATTACATATTCATTTGCATTTTCTCTCGCAAGCAGCATCCTACTCTCAGATTTCCTAATGGGGACTAATGGCTTTTACTTTTACTTCACCGGAAGTATCTGCATGTTTATTCCTGACCGTCTACTCTAGCCACTCTAAAAGCATGGTCTTTTTCCCCCAGAGCTTACAGACCCAGAGAAGAAGCTGGAAGCTTTTCGTGAGGCTCTCGCGCTCCTGCCACCATCGCACATTGAAACTCTTAAGTACCTCCTGGCTCACTTGAAAAGGTAAGCAATCCAAAGTAATTCTGCAAGAGCTAAAGGACCATAAAAATTATTAAGAGGGGTCAGTGAAGGGTGTAATCCCTCTGCTGTATAGGGGGGTATTCTAAATGTTAGATTTGTGCCATTTTTCCAGTTGCAACCATGGTCTTCTATTTTACCATCATGCATCTTAACATAAAGAAGAAATAATTCAGCGTGTAAAGAAGTAAATGTGATCTATCTATCTATCTATCTATCTATCTATCTATCTATCTATCTATCTATCTATCTATCTATCTATCTATCTATCTATCTATCTATCTATCTATCTGTCTGTCTGTTTGTCTGTTTGTCTGTCTGTATAATAACATAAATATTATTTATGAAAAAGTATAATGTGTTGTTTTCTATGGGCTGGGTGCTTTTACTTTATATTTTTACTTTAGATAATGCACTGTGCTGAATATGAGAAAATGTATTGGAGTGTATGCATCTTAATGTTTGACCCCTTTCCCCAGTGATTCACATAGAGCCATTGAAAGTGTTCCTTTAACAGTGTGTACACAGTATACATAGTATTTTCCTAACTTTATTATACATTGCAGGGTGACACAGAATGAGAAATTCAACCTGATGAACGCAGAGAACCTTGCCATTGTTTTCGGGCCCACCCTCATGCGTGCACCCAACATGGACGCCGTAACAGCACTGAATGACATCCGTTATCAGAGACAGGTGGTGGAGATGCTCATTAAAAAGGAAGAGGTGCTCTTCTAAACAAAAGCTAGAACTTTTATAGAATGGCTCTCTAATCAGTCTTTTGTGTAAAGACTTGAATGACTCTTTTTATTACACTGATTGATACATCTTTTAAATGCCTTGTGTATGGACTTGTGCTGACCTAACATCTGTCCTCCCCTGTACTGGGTGTGGATGATGAACCTTACACTTGTACGTACCTTTTGTCTCCCCATTTTTGTCGGGGGATTTTTGAAAGCTGACAGGCCAGCATGCATGGTGCAAGGTCTTTGTTTGCTTTGTAGTCGTAACCCAGCATGTGTTAAGATGTGTAGCGCTGTGATTTTGCTTTTGTCTGATTGTAGTTTTTGTTCACTTTTCCAGCTGCTTGCTGTGCAGCTATTTCTGTGAAATTTTGTATAGATGGATGTAAAAAATAAGCTACTAATTTTTCTGGGGTAATTTTTATGATGCTGTATTTTTTTATCTCCTCAAATGGTTTTATGTCAGCTGCAGTTCTTCTTTGAATGAAACTTTCTTCTTGATGTTTTCACACTGCTGGATTTTTCTGACCTTAACATTTTTATTGTGTTAGAAAAAGTATAATTTGTGAATTTGATTTTTTTTTTTACCGTAATGTTTTTGTACAAAACTTGTGCATGGTCACTTTAATTTATTAAACCTTACTCTGATAAATTAAGTGCTTAATGAGTCATCTGAATCTGAATGCCATAATAAAAATCTACAATAAATATTTGGTCAAAATCGCATTAACTCATTTTCTTTTCTTTTTTTTTTACCTCTTGGGGCAGCAGCAAAATTTTGCAAATAGAAAGAAAAAATGGCATGTGTGGACAACAGTTTACATATCTGCAAATCTGATCTCTGCTTTTATACCATCTTTTAAGCTAATCACTAGGTCTGAAATTTCCCCTGTAGAAGATCTGCAGAGCTAATTTTCTGTTTGTCACTTTAGAAACAGCACTTTATTTAACTGAGGAAATAAAATGTGGGGTGTAAAAGCATGACCTTATTTTAAAAAGTTCCACAGTGACAAATTCCACAGTGATGTAGATGCAAATTTGCCTCTGAAATCAGATACAAATCTTCTAAAAAGCAATACAGCAAAACCTTCCCTACACTACATGTCTGCACAAATTTATTTAATTTTTTCTTTTAAGTAAAACCCGGATAGTTAATACATTTGGCCCTAACTTGGGGTACTTGTGGCAAAACACTGACAAAAGTTGTGTTGGCAAAAGGCATGCAGCATTTTTGATATGGGTTGCAGCAAGTGTTGCATGGGTCAAACATGGCTCATGTTTGACAACACACCAGACGTCTGGCTCATATAAAGTGAACTTGTGGCTGAGGTTGGGTTGGCCACATTTACCCCAAGTCGACATCACAGATGAGTTTAGAACCTTAATAGGGTGCTCAAGCACCCCCAAATTTGATCTTAGCATAGAGTACATTGGCAAATCAGTTTTGAGCTCTATCCAGCTGCATGGGCTTTGCTGTTGTGATGGACTTCACGAGAGGACTCATATCATTCTAAACATAGCTTGGACAAGATGGCTGCTACTACACTGAAGAGACAGACTGCATATCTATTCTTCACTCAAGGGTTAAACCGGCACAATAAAAAAAAGGGTTTGTGTGAACTCGAAAACTTTAAATCTCTTACCAGTTTGCTTCTTGTACTGTTGTATGGAGAGGCAACCTGATTTGCCAATGTCTGTATTAAAGGATCCTTCTTTAACTGTTTGATGATTTGGTGGAATACTCCTATGCAATTACAAGACTGCAAAAAAAAAAAAAAAAAAGTCTGCACTTTTCTCCCCATATCTTGCTTTGCCACAAATTGATCTTTAACTTAACTGAGAAATTTCTGGTCATCATGATTGAGTCTTTGTCTCAGGTTTCATTAACTAATTGACCATCCAACTAATTAATTAGGTTGCTTTTGAAAGTAACATTATAATGTGTGCCTAACTGAAGAGGTGAAAAGCACTGAATACATTTTCAAGGAGCATATTCCTTTATTCATTTTAATAAAGGTCATTTTTAAGTATCAATGTTATAATTATCATCATCAATTCATCATCAAGTATTATTGTTGTAAAAATGTATTAATCGTAAGGCAATGTATGCATGATGTTCTGACTGGGGTTTGAGTCCCTTAAAAGTCTTTTCCTAGAATTGCTCCTGATCACCACATGGCCTTTACAAGAACTGTAGATGCCAGCCATATTTGACCCAGGCATCCATTGCTACCTAGGAATGCTAGTCCTGTTCAACATTTGCTGTACTATCAACACATCAACTAAAACTTATTTTATTTTATCTTACACACAAGTGTTATCCATACAGAAAAAAAATCAGATAATTTCTTCCCGTGGACCTACATTGTTCTAATAAAAGTGTATCACGTTACATCATTACAGTGAACTTGAGCTACATAGCTTTTAGTTTAGACTGTACACACCATCCTGGTGTTATGAATACTCACCAGAGCATAAAATACTCCACAATAAATGTAATATTTATGTATTTATATTTGTTTTCAATTAAACTTTGATGGGAAGCAGGGGGAGTGGAAGCAGAGCGCCACAGACAGAGAAAGGAAACTGTTAAGGATAAACACATTGCTGGTTTGTGTCTTTTTAAGGAGTTTGCCGGCATAAGAAATATGCAAAATGCCTAGCCTTATGTTTTAAATAAAGAACAGAATGTGCATATGATATTTCATCTTGATTAAAATATTACTTGTACACATTGCTTGTTAAAGGCTGCACGATGACCTTCAGTCCTTCATTCTGCATATGCTGCATGATGACAGCTTGTGCCTAAAAGCCACATATCACGTGTGTCACATGACTGTACAGAAAGCCCTCTAACATCACATCAGTCACACAGATTCACTGTGAGATTAAAACTAAACCCACATTACCTACAGAAACATCACTGCACTCTGGGGAGGTTGTTAATTACTGGATATATGTGCAAACAATGTCACATGAAATTTGTGTATTTTGCGTTTAATTACACACAGGTTAGGTCCTTCCATGCAATTTCCAAGAACCAATCATGCACATTAGTGCAGTGGCTCATTACATGATCCTAGTTTCACACTATTGAGGCTCAGAAAACAATTTCAAGTTGAATAGTGTGTTTATTCCTTGTTATTTTAAATAATATTTCCCCTTAAGCCTTGGACATGCAAGCTTTCAGGTTGTAGCATGGTTTTGTATGTTGTCTATATAGCCATTCCCTCCATTTAGGTCTTACCTCAAATTTCACCATGAAGCATTTGAGAAGCAATCACTGCTTGACATTTAATCACTCGGGTGTTGTGGCCACATCACATTGAGTTAATGTAAGCTAAATTCAGGCTTGTCTCTGGTGATTGTGTGGCAAAATTGGATTTTCATTCAACCGTTTATTTCCCCCACACCATTATCAGCCATTTTAAATATATCATACTAGTGTGAAACGGGGTAAACCAGATAGATAAAGCTATCAAGCTTTCTATCACTCAGTCAGATTTGATGATAACACCATGCTAGAGCAGTGTCTGCCAAATGTATTGTGTACTGAATGTGCATTATTCACAGCATGAGAAATCTGAAAGGCTGTGATCCAGGAGCTAACTGATCTTTTTCTCTTAACTGGATGGTAATGTTGTCATCTCTGTCGAATGCTGACCTGTATTCATTTCCAAATGTTTAAGCATAGAGAACTGTTTAGCATACCCATGTGATGTATTTGAAATGGTAATGTTTATCCTGTTTAATTATAAGGTAATGCTTGTTTGTTTGAACATGCCCAGCATATGCATATTTAAAAGTAAATTTTGATTGTTTCAGTTTCTTTAGTTTTATATATTTTGGAAATATACGTGGTTTTTAAAAACAGTTTTTAAAACAGCAAAAATAAATAAAAGAAGATTGCCAGTATTTTCTTTGAAACTTTAATCCTCTTAATCTTCATCAAAGCATAAACATCCAGTATGTCCACTTTTTATCCACTACCTGCAGCTATTATATATGTGCTTTTATTTGTATTCACTAAACATTAAGCGCTTACAGAACAGATGCAAACATACAGCTCTCACTGTGAGGCTTTAAAGTGTTATAAATAACACTGGACAGTGCACCAGAAATGTCCATTTGAGATGAGGTTGAGTGAGTAGATACAATGAAGGCTTGTCCTGCATTACATGACAGACCTGGAAAAAGGCAAAGCAGTGCTAACATGGTGTAAATTCAGATGACCTGGGTGACTAGTGATAGAGAAATAGTGGGAGTGGTTGAATAAAATCTCTCCCAATTCAGATATTGCCAAAATGCTCATTTGTTCCTAAGTGAGATGAATGAGGCTTGTGGTTGAGTGGCTGGCTGACTGAACAGAGTGGGGATGTGAAGAAATTGAGATGCTTGACCAAACACTGCCCCAGCAGGGGTGGAGTAATGCAAGGCAAAGAAGAAACACATTGGTGTAACACCTGGCCTTCAGAAAGCATACAGTTCGAACTTTTGAAACACAATGTCTGGCCATGCATTACTTAAACTGACAAAGCTTTGCACAAAATGGTCCATAGACCAATAGTTCATCAGAAGCTGTTTCTGGCTGGGATGGAGCAAAAACATTTCTGTTATAGGGATGAGCAAGGTGAAGCTATTACGTTCATTGGGGTGGCACAGAAACATGACTATATTTTTTCTGCATTGAAAATCACAGTAGTTCAGTCATTTGCTCATGCCCGGAACTACACTATGAGGAGTACAAAAAGAATGTGTCCACGTGGGAACAACAGCCATAGAGAAATGGTTCTGCAATGAAGCTCAACTAGAAAATATAAGTATTGTAAGTAACTCTAGTTCCATAAGTGTAGCCTATCCAGTTTCACTTTACTGCTAAATCTGCGTATTGGCCAGACTTTAGTCTGTTGAGGCACTACCCACCCCTGGCCACTCCTTTGATCTACCTCTGGTTTCCCAGAACTTTCAACCAGATTGCATGCCTTGCAGAGGGTTTCCTGTTGCTTTGAATTGTAGATGCTCAAATGACCATTTGCTTTTCTCTGATTGCGTGCACACACACACAAACACACACTTGACATTTGGAAATTACAGATGATGGTGATAAAGTTTCATAGCAGTTACCAAATATGCCTTTTGCTCAGACCTTTTACTGAGACCATAAATTTTACAAAAAGGGGAAAAATATATCCTACTATGCAAAGTTTTACATTTAAATGTGTTGTATAGAGACCCAATTAAAATCATCTATCATACTTGAAATTTTTTCCATGACACAAGCTCTTACAGACAGGTCATTAATCAATGTTGAGGCATATTTTGATTTACACAGCCCTATGAATAAAGATTGCAAGGTTTCAATCATACAATCCCAACTCCAAAAAGGTTGGGACGCTGTGTAAAATATGAATAAAAACACAATGCAATGATGTGCAATTCTTATAAACTGATATTTTATTCAAAAAGGACACAGAAAACATACCAAATGTATAAAATTAGACATTCTACTATTTCATGAAAAATAGCTCATCTTGAATTTGATGGCAGAAACATGTCTCAAAAAAGTTGGGACAAGGGCAACAGAAGGCTGGAAAAATTAGTGGTACTGGTACATAAACAGCTCCTTAGAGAGGCAGAGTCTCTCAGAAGTAATGATGGGCAGAGGTTCAGCAGCCTGTGAGAAACTGCACCTACAAGGTGTGGAGCAATTTTAAAATATTATTACTTCATGCAAAATTGTAATGACTGAATATTTAATCATCATATTCCATCAAAGATTCCAATAATCTGTAGACATCTCTGTGCACAAGGGACATGGCTGAAAACCAAGTATGGATACTGGTGATGTTCAGGCCCTCAGGCAGCACTGCATTGCAAACAGGCATGATTTTGTCATGGAAATCACTGCATGGGCTCAGGAGCACTTCCAGAAATAACTGTCTGTGAACACAGTTCACTGTGCCATCCACAAATAAAGGTTAAAGCTCTATCATGCAAAGAAGAAGCCCCTTGACATTATGCTTTAGAAATGCAGCTGTCTTCTCTGGGCCAAAGCTGATTTAAAATGGATTGAAGCAAAGTGGAAAACTGTTTTGAGGTCAGATGAATCTAAATTTAAAATTCTTTTTGGAAATCATGGGCACCATGTCCTGTGGACCACATAGGAGAAGGACCATCTAGCTTGTTATCATCAGTTCATAAGCTTGCATTTCTGATGGTAGAGTGGATATAGAGAATGCTGCAGCTATTACAACAGCATAGCTTCATAATAGAAGAGTTGGGGTGTTGGACTGGCCTGCCTACATTCCAGACCTTTCGCCAGCTGAAAACATTTGGTAAATCATGAAACGCAAAATATCATCAAGAAGACCCAGCACTGCTGAGCAACTGGAATTTTATGTCAGACAAGAATGGGACAACATAGGTCTCCCAAAGGTCCAGTAGCCGGTCTCCTTAATTCCTAGATGTTTAAGGACTGGATGGGAGTTCCTGTAGTGTCCTGGTATACACATTCACCTTAAAATTGCAAGGTCACGGTTGGGGACACAAGTCCCTCTCACCACAGAGAGTTGCATCAGGAAGGGGATCCGGTGTAAAACCCCTGCTAAATTACTGATGCAGATTAATCCCCTGTGGCAACCCCTTGGAGGAAAAATACAAGGGAACACGCAAAGGTACATTGTTAAAAGAAGAGGAGACGCTACACAGTGATAAACATGGCCCTGACCCAACTTTTTTGGGATGTGTTGCTGCCATCAAATTCAAGATGACCTAGTATTTTTCATGAAATAGTAAATGTTTTGCTTTCAGCATCTGATATATTTTCTACATCCTGTTGTGAATAAAATAATGGTTTGTGACATTAGCAAAACATTGTATTTTTTTTTATTTATATTTTATGCAGTGTCCCAGCCTTTTTGGAACTGGGTTTATTAGAAAGAGGAAAAGCTGACAGCAAGCAGGTGCTGTGTCTTTACACCTCAAGGTTGTGTGTGGCCAAGTTCCCGATGGGATATTTCAGGGGTGTATGACTGTGGTATGTTGATCTTTTAACAGTTGACAAAGAATGTAGCCCTCTCAAATGACAAGCACTGGCCACCAGTCACTCACATCCACTGTGAGACAATAACAATGAGGCTTCCAGTGAAGAGCAGTAAGTTATTTGCCAGCGCTTTGTAGATGGGTCTTGGTTTGGATGTCTGAATTTATAACAAGAATGAATACTGTAATCTGTATTTTTCATCTAGTCATTATAACAGGTAAGAAACTGTTTTATCTGAAAGAAAGTGTGTATCAGATCAGTTTAAATAGTGCATGAGCCTTTTTACTTTGATTAAGGCTAAAGTTTTTAAACAAGAGTTACAGTTATATATAAATAAAAATACAAATATCATCTTCATTAATTATATTTACTGAAAGTTCTGAGGTCAGTGTTAACAAACCCAAAACAGAACAAAAATAATGAGAAAATTTAAGTTTTGTACAAAGTGGCTCTTTGGCAAGGGCAAATACAGTAAGCTGTTTTCTTCTGCTTTTCAACCCTTTATCTGTTTGTCACCATATGAAGTCATCTGCATAATTATAGACAGGCAATTCCTTAGTTTACTGTGTTGAATGTCTCCAGAATCATTCAAGCATTCAAACCACATGTTGGTGTTTAATGACCTTCATTTCAAGGTTAGCTGAAAAATGAAAGGACTTCCTGCTTTGGCTTATGACAGATGAGTAGTGGAAAAAGGAAAAAGAATATATCTATTAACAACCCTCACAGGGGAGCCATCACATGTTTACATGAGGTGTTTCCAGATTTAGCAGCAATTATAACTTGAAATAATAATTTTCTGTATGACTTTATCAGTCTCTCACATTGTTGAGGAGGAATTTTGGCACCCTCTTCTTTACAGAGTTGCTTCATTTCATTGAGGTTCATTATGGGTACTTGTTTATGCACAGCTCTTTTAAGATTTTGTCATGGCATTTAAGTCAGATTGACATCTGAACTTTGACGGAGCCATTACAATACCTTAATTCTTTTCTTTTTCAGCCAATCTGTTGCAGATTTCCTTGTGTGTTTGGGATCATTTTCCTGTTTGCATGGCCCAGTTTGGGCCAAGCGTTACTGTAGCTGTAAGACAGATGGCCTCACAACTGAGTACTTTGGTATATAGGGGAGTTCATGGTTAACTCAATGAGGGCAAGGTGCCCCGGTACTATGGCTGCAAAAAAAGTCCAAATCATTAGCAGTCTCCACCATGCTTGACAGTTGTTAGGAGATGTTTATGCTTTGTTTGGTTTTCATCAAATGAGGATCTGTGCTTTATGGCTAAACATCTCCACTTTGGTCCAAAGGACAGTTCCAAAATTCTTAAGGGTTATTCAGATGCAACTTTGCCAACCTAAGTCATGCTGCCATGTTCATTTTAGAGAGAAGAACCTTTCCCCTGGTAACCCATCCAAACAAGTCATACTTCTTCAGCCTTTTTCTAACTGTGCTGTCATAAACTTTAACATTATAACTGAACCCCGCGGAGTCTGAGATGTAGCTTTAAGAGTTTTTATTTTTTCCGCAATTTCTCTGAGCATTGAATGGTCTTACCTTGAGGTGAATGTGCTACAGTGTCCACTTCTGGGATGATTGTGGCATTGTGATAACACACACATGAATGCTCCAGAACAGCAAACTTCTGCTTTTATAGAGGTCCTCACACTGGCCCACACATCACTTAATTATGTGCACTTGATTAGCAGCACCTGGCTGCTAATTACCCTCTTATTTTCTATGGGAGCAGTAAGGGTGTAATTAGTTTTTTTTACAGGACTGCAGAGTCCTGTACAGTAAATGTGTTCTTTTTCACACATCTCCACTGTAGACACATCATGTAAGCAAGGGTTCAGTTTCACTCTGCTAATTACACAAACATGTTGCACCTATAGTAACACATGTCACAGTTGTTTTTGAGTCACACTGATTTCTGTCACTAAGGCAAAGCAGAGCATCTACTTTGGCGCAACGTAACAATTTTCCAGCACTCAAGGAGTCAAGGGTTAGAAGCCCACCGATAGAGCACTAGCTAAATTACTCCAAAAGCAACTGTTCCCCTGTATCCTCTATCTTTATTTCAGGCACTGCTTGGGCATCCTTGGATGAAACGCGTCTGTTTAAAACCCTTTTCACTGGTTACAATAAGGTTGTCCGCCCTGTCAGTCATTTCAAGGACAAGGTGAATGTTACTGTGGGTCTTCAGCTCATCCAGCTTATCAGTGTGGTGAGGCCTTACATCATGTATCACCCTCATGTGTCATAAGACTCACTGTCATCTCACAACACTCTTCTCTATAACAGTAATAACACATTTTTCTGGAACTGCAGGATGAGGTCAACCAGATCGTCACCAGCAATGTGCGACTGAAACAGGTTTGATTTTTACATTTTTAAATGCTTTGTTGATTTATTATGAAAGAAGCAGGACACTGAAGAATGACTAAAAATATATTACTTAAAAAAGACAGGAAGATAAATCTTTCATCTGCAGTTACTTCTGCCATCTTCTCTACAAAGTCAAATCTTAGTTATGTGCTGCACTGGCTTTGTCTTGGCAAAAGTGCTTCCTTTATCCTTTAATTCTTCTGTTTAGCATGAAGGGTTTCACTCCTTAGTAAGGAATGAAACCATTCAAATTGACTTGTCGGTAACACTTTACTATACGGAATACAAAAACTTGCTTCATTATTGAAGAACAACCCGATAGTTAATAAGTAATTCATCAGTACTTCCCAAATAGCACCTGATCCAGGACTTTGGATGATAATTATTCATGCTAGAACCAGCTGGGAGATACTATGTTATCATTAAGTGATGTTTTGTTCATAATTAACTCAACACCTTTTTAGCAAGCAGCATCTGTTTATCTCTGATCCAAATATTGAATGGCACAAATAATACTTACTCATTCATTGATGATTACTTCAACATATTTGTTATTTTTTTGTTTTAACTTTTTTAGGGGTTTTTCCTGATAATCATGTTTAATACTCAGTCCCTCATTGCTTCAGACTGGCTTCACTATCAGTGTGTCCCCTCAATTGAAACATCTTGCAATGAGGTTTCATTTACTCAGTAGTACTTCAGAGTCTTTATGATGTTTTCCGCTTTTATTTGCTTTCTTTAACTAAATTAATCATTAATAATGGTATTGTTATTGATGTACTTTCTGTTGTCCTAGCTGTCCCTCTCTGTTTTCCAGACATGGAAAGATGTGAACTTGCTGTGGAACCCAGAGGATTATGGTGGCATCAAAAAGATCAGAGTGCCCTCCACTGACATTTGGCGTCCTGATCTGGTTCTTTACAACAAGTATGCCATCAAGCTATAATTGAGCCCTGTCATAACTTTTTCTAGAACAATTTTCTTTATTACATTAAGTTTGACCTAAAAATTCTGACTGCAAGAAAACAATCAGCACACCTATCACTGATATTATGAATCACAGTTTTCTATACTGTTCAATGTAGTATGTGATAGCTCAGATTTCATCATGCTAAATTTGGCCTCTGTATGACAGCAGCACCCCCTTACCCCATATGCTGTGTTGACACAATGCTGTTTTTTTCCCTGACAACCAGCTCTGCTGCCATAACAACTTGTGCCAACCCCACCCATCCTCAGGCACTGATGTCCCCCTGAGTTAACATTTAACTTAATATCTCACATGCTGATGTTGCCTGTGCTTGTCTGTGCCCACAGTGCTGATGGTGATTTTGCCATTGTTCATGAGACCAAAGTGTTGCTGGAGTACACTGGAATGATCACATGGAATCCACCTGCCATCTTCAAGAGCTACTGTGAAATTATTGTGCTGCATTTCCCCTTTGACCTCCAGAACTGCAGTATGAAGCTGGGTACCTGGACATATGATGGAAACTTGGTCGTCATCAATCCCGTAATACAAATTAACCCATTGATAGTTTCTTTCTTCCTGACAAAACTCACCAGAAAACCATAAACAATCAGTTTCTTAGTCTTTTAGTACAGCCAAATGCTGAACAAGGGTGGATCTGACTGAGAAGGCTCTCATATAGACCTGTCAGTAACTGGGTCACCATGATTCCATAATTTAAAAAGTTAAATGGAAATGAACTGGCATTTATATAGTGCTTTTCTAATATTACCAACCACTTAAAGTTCTTAAACCTAGAACACTAAAGTCGGATGATTTTCACCCATGCGACTGTGGTAAATTAGTGTTCTAAGGTCAAGGCTGCAAGTCATGCAGTGCTTTGTTCTACACACTTTAAGCACTTCATCGACCTCTCATCCATGGTCAATTTAGAATTACCAGTTAACCTATATGCATGTTTTTGGACTGTGGGAGGAAGCCAGAGTACCTGTAGGTAGCCCAAAAGCTAGAACACACAAACTCCACACAGTAAGGCCCAAGCCATGGTTTGAACCAGAAACTCTTGAGGTGGCAGTGCTATCTGCTGCACCACCATGCATTACAATCATCCTGTATTTAAAAAAGACTTGAAACTAGGGCCTAAGACCACAAACTAACCAAAAAGGGGTTAATGAGAAAATAAATCAAGTCAGATTTATGGTCATTTTCTCAAAACTTCTATACATTCTGACTATTTTTTCAATCATAAGAAAAAATTAATGAAGGTTTACATGAAGGGTATGTCCATATTTTCAATAATCTATTTGGAGAAAATTAAAATTATGGAAAAATTTATTATCACAGTTATTTCTCCTTGCAGGACAGTGACCGCCCTGATCTGAGTAACTTTATGGAAAGTGGAGAGTGGGTGATGAAGGACTTCCGCGGCTGGAAACACTGGGTGACCTACGCCTGCTGCCAAGATACCCCCTACCTGGACATCACCTACCATTTCCTCATGCTGCGGCTTCCCCTGTACTTCATCGTTAATGTCATCATCCCATGCATGCTCTTTTCCTTCTTGACTGGCCTTGTCTTCTATCTTCCCACAGACTCTGGTATGTTAACACTTAAAAAGGCAATGAAACATGGAATGTAACAGGGAACATGATGTACAGATACATATACATTTCTCACATTAAACAGCATGTTCACCATAGCTCTTTTAAGTAATACACTCACTGGCCACTTCATTAGTTACATGAGTTGGACTCTGTTTAGCATTCAGAGCTGCTTTAATTCTTCATGGTATAGATTCAACAAGATTCTGGTACATTTTGGTCCATATTAACATGCTAGCACCACATAGTTGCCACAGATTTGTCAGTTCACAACTATGATGTGAATCTTCCATTCCATCACCTTCAAAAGATTCTGGAGGCCATTTGAGTTCAGGAAACTCACTGTCATATTCAAGAAACCAGTCTGAGATGGCATTTTCTTGCTGGAAGCAGCCATCAGAAGATGGATACAGTAAGGTCATAAAGGGATGAACATGGTCAGGAACAATATTCAGGCAGGCTGAACTAAGGGGCCCAAAGTGTGCAAAGAAAATATCCTCTACAACCATTACACCGCCACCACCAGCTAAAACTGTTGATACAAGGCAGGATGTGCCCATGCTTTTATGCTGGTTATGCCAAATTCAGATCCTACCATTCAAATGTTGTAGTAGAATTTGAGACTCATCAGAACAGACAACATTTTTACCAATCTTCAATTTTTGGTGAGCCAGTACAAATCGTATCCTCAGTTTCCTGTTCTTAGCAGACAGGAGTGGCACACAGTGTGGTCTTCAGTTGCTGTAGACCATCTGCTTCAAGGTTTGACGTATTGTGCATTCAGAGTTGTTCCCCTGCATACCTTGGTTATAACAAGTGGTTGTTTGAGTTACTGTTGCTTTCCTATCAGCTTGACACAGTCTGCCCATGTTTCACTGACCTCTGGTATCAACAAGGCAATTTAATCCAGAGTACTGCAGCTCACTGGATATTTTCTCATTTCTGGGACCATTCTCTGTAAACCTTCAAGATGGTCATGCAGGAAAATCTCAGTAGATCAGCAGTTTTTGAAATACTCAGGCTAACAACCATGTCATGTTCAAAGTAATATAAATCACCTTTCTGCCCCATTCTGATGCTCGGTTTGAACTTCAGTAGGTCATCTTAACCATGTCTATATGCCTAACTGCATTGAGTTGCTGCCATGTGATTGGCTGATTAGATATTTGCATTGTGAAAGAGCAGCTGAACAGGTATACCTAATGAAGTGGCCGAGGGTGTATATTCTATACTTGAATTTCTGATGAACGTAGTCTTGACTAATAGTCTTAAGGGTAAAAAAGCTGATTGTGACAAATGTAGTTGTTTTATCTACATTTCAAGGACTTTAAAAAAAAAAGTCTAACACGTTACTTAATCAGGCTTTACATGTCTTTATAGATGCATTTACCTAAGGTTCAGACAAAAATAACTGGTTTCCTGCTTCCTGTCTTTATGTATATTTGGATTAGAAGGAGCATACAAATGATGTACATTGTCAAGATTAGACCATAGCTACTGTTCATATTTTCTATTACAATATCAATTGACACTGTGTTGGAAAAAATTCTTACATGTTGCCTGTCAGTATAAAGTGTCAAACTGCACAGCTTATGTGCACATCTGGCTATGTTCCCAATGTGTCGGTCTGCTTCATTACCCAGAGTCCCTCTGTGCTGTCATGTCTGAAAGCAGGCCTTTGCTTTAATGTATAATACATCACTTGATCCCTGTTTCTGATATGGCTGCTGACAGGATAGTGTGGAGGAGATGCTAGTGCCAAAAAGACTCTCTTTGGGATAACTGGTCTTACTGAGCAACAACAAAAACAAAAAAAACATCTCACATTTTACTGGTATAAAATGGTGTCCGAATCTCTTTCTGTTGTTGGCTTTGTAGAACAGTAAATAGGCATACATTACTGTTTGGATGTGATTCCCTTATTAAGGTGAACATGGTGTTGCTGTATAAATTCAATTCCTGTATGCTTGGTGGAATTCAGAATCCTATAGAAACAGCTCTCCCTTGTGGCAGTTTAAAAAGACTGTATGTCCATACAGGATAATCTGCTCTGCATTTGCACCTCTGGTTTCAGGTTTCAGACTCTGTCATGAATTAAAATGTGTCCTAATTACACAAAATGTTTCATTTTATATGGAAGTTTAAGTTTTTGTTATATTACTAAATACACAGTGTGTACTAAACTAAGTTCTGTCATTAAAATGTTATAAAATCTTTAATGTATAGGACATAAGTTAGGGTTTGAGTATATTTCACAGTACATTTTGCCCTTATGGTTCTTGAAAAATAATATGACTGTTTTTTGATTTTTTCTTTTGTCATTTGAATGATTTAGAGACGTTCAAAGGGTCAGCAAAATTAAACAATTAATTTAAAGATTTGATGAAGGTCTGAAAAAATTAAGTTCTTTTGTAACCTTTTGATCATATGATCAAAGCTCTTCTGCTAATGAAAAATGTGTGCTAGGTCATTCTAGAACTGGAGGACAGTTTAGGCTTAAAGATCTATCTATCTATCTATCTATCTATCTATCTATCAAGGATAAATTAAGTCATATAAAAGAATTAAACTTTGAAATTAATTTGTCTTATTTTAGTAATATGAGTAACAGGATTGCATTGGTTAGAGTGACACACTCAATCTAGCCACAAAAATGCAAAACACATCAAAGAGTACATACCTTTGGTCTGCCCATGGTGTTAGAGCATAGCTTGATGATGTCTATTCCTATTTGTCACACCACTGACAGGTTTTTCTCTTCCTGTGCCAGGCTAAATAGGTTTTAGTACTTGTAGTACATGAATTCTATTAATCAAAATGTGCCGATGTTAAATAAATAATAATATATAATAATAAATGTAACAATTTTAAGAGGCATGTAGAATTAAAATCAGGAGGGGGACACTCCTTGAGTTTTATTTTATCTGTTTACTTGGTCCCTGATTTCTTAGCTGGGAACCACCAATCTAAATGTCAACCTGATCACAAATATTAACAAAACAGCTGCCTGTGTTAAATTTTCTGTGATTTTTAGACAAACTAAGAAAGAAGGAACAGTTATAATGGTGTTTTACAGGTGAGAAGATGACTCTCAGCATCTCTGTCTTGCTGTCTCTCACTGTGTTCCTACTGGTCATTGTGGAGTTGATCCCCTCTACCTCCAGTGCTGTACCACTCATTGGAAAGTACATGCTCTTCACCATGGTCTTTGTCATTGCATCCATCATCATCACCGTCATTGTTATCAACACCCACCACCGCTCCCCAAGCACTCATACAATGCCAGACTGGGTCCGCAAGGTGAGGATATGGAAGCATGAAACAGATGAGTAACTGTAAATAAATCAGGTCTCAAGCCTGGCAGGCTTTTGAGAGCTAGCCTTTAGTTTTCCCTCTGCATTATAATGCCATCTACTGGTAAGACGCTTAAAATGTGTCTTTTTTTAAACTTTATCGTCTGCTGTGATGTTGCGTATGTTAATAGCTGATGCAGTGCACATTATTTGGTTCTTTTCTTTTTTATGACAGGTTTTTATTGAAACCATTCCAAACATTATGTTCTTCTCAACAATGAAACGCCCTGGGAAGGAAAAGCAGATAAAAAACATCTACGGTGCTGATTTTGATATCTCAGATATCTCAGGAAACCAGGCCTCAGCTATTCCCTACTACTCACCCATCACTAAGAATCCTGATGTGCGCAGTGCCATTGAGGGAGTCAAATACATTGCAGAAACCATGAAATCAGAAGAGGAATCCAACAGTGTAATTTTCATTATAACGAAAAGTGTGATGATTCTAAAATTCAGCATACACTTCTACAGTTGACCCGTCCTTCTTGTTTTTTTTTTTTTAGGCTGCTGAAGAGTGGAAGTTTGTGGCTATGGTGTTGGATCACATCCTGCTTTGTGTCTTTATGGCTGTATGTCTAATTGGAACATTAGGTGTGTTCGCAGGCCGCCTTATAGAGCTGAGTATGCTTTAAAGATGCCAGCTTTTTGTTCTACTGGTCTGACTTCTCAGGTGATCAGTTTTACCTTTGTTTTTGAAGCTATTGTACACCCATCAGCATTTACAGTTTATCTGGTCTGTCTTTGGTTGCTTATATTTTAGGATGTGGACAATCCTGTTTTGTAAGAACATGTACTTTGCAATAATTGAGAGTTTTGTTGTTGTTTATTTGTTTGTTTTGTTCTGTTTTTTCCTTGTGTGGACAAGAATATGTGTGCATTTGAAAATGAATCTAATGTTTTGGGGAAATGTGCTGGATTGTGCAGTTTCGTTTGGCATGTTCAGAGGGTACAGCTGATTACAGTTATTTTGTTTTGTTATTGGTGGGATTTGTCAAAGGCTTGGGTTTTTGTAGTCTAGTTTTGTATATTTTGAGTTTTGGTTTTGAGCTTCTTGGGTTTTAGGCTCTGTATATGGTTGAACCTTAGGTCTAGTCTTCCTTATGTTTAGTATGGTTTATTAGGGTTTTGAGTTTCTGTTCTCGTGTTATTTTGACTCTAGTCCCTCTTTGTATTTTGACTCTTATTAGTTTCCTCTGTGTCTCGTCAGTGTTATCATGTGATATTTTTGTCTTCTGTCAAGTTTGGTCTTGTGTTTGTGTTTCTAGTATGTTTCTCACTTCCTGTTTTACTTTGGTATCAGTCATGTCCTGTGCATTCTGTTTAATTTTGCTTCCTGCCCCTGATGGTTGTTCAGCCCCGTCACACCTTGATGATTTAACAAGTTATGTGGACGAAGGAAAAAAACTGCAAATACGCCGGCAGAAGTCAATTAAGTTCTAGGGAAGTTTTCTATTAGGTAAGAGCATGCTGAAGTATGCCAATATACATGGTAGTACAGCAAAGTCGAGGGAAAATTTTGAGCATGCACAAAATCTCTGACGTTTGGCTCATACGTCCCATATACGAGGACCATATGTTGCAAGTACTTAATGCATACTGAGACTCACGTTACTCATATGCCAAAATACTTGGAGATAATGTCTAGCGTACCCAAAACGTATTAATAACCTATGAGTAACATGTTTTTAACGTATGTGTAACATATATAAATCATACCTCCAACGAATATTTACGTTTGTACAAGTATTTGACGTGATCCAGTCATACTGAAAGTGTTTTTAAAGACACAGCTGCCGAAAAATTGCGTATGTGGTGCGTATAAGGGGACTGGTATAAATGGGCTTCAAGTTGTGAATGCCGGCAGTATGCTACCATTCGTTGGTATTATATGTTATGCTTATGTCCATTTAACATCATTGTTCTGTGTATGCCAGCATTTTAGAGGAATTTGGATGCGTTGGCATAAGCTTGTTAAATCATCATGTTGTGACAGGGCCCTAACCTGTCCTCCTCTACCTCCAGTTGCTCGCCAGTCATTAGTGTGTGTGTATTTATACCACTGCCTCCCTCTGCTCTGTGTTGCATCATGTATGTTGATTTATTTGTCCTTATGTGTATTCCCTTTTTTGTACCTTTTGGACTTTGTTTATTTTGGGAGAACTGTTGGAAACATTAAAGCTTGCCTTTGTTTCATCCTGAGTTCTGGAGCCCTGCATTTGGGTCCTCTCTTCTCAACTCTCACACGCTGATCATGACAGGATATGACTGAAGGGTAGGCTTTATGCATTATGCTTAATGCAGTAAACAGAATTGTAGAAAAGGTCAAACAGAATCGCTTTCTTTGTGCAGCTCCTCACTGCAAGATGAGCACTGATGACCATTAAAAAACACAAACTCAGACTTACGGCTTCCCACGCAAAACTACTGATTGATAAAAAGGAGTCCAGAGGAAGTGCAAGAAATTAAAATATACTAAAGTTTTTCCGAGCAAAAATGTTGCCTATCCCAGTCTATATAGCAGCATTCAGCATTTGTCTTTGACAAACTGACAACTTGTGCAGCACATTTTAAAATTATTGCTATAAAAGGGAAAAATATAATGTTAAAATTCTATAAGCTATAATCAAATTATAGCTGGAAAATATGTAGTTTTATAGGACAAGGCTCTGTTTGATAATGACAGCATTAGTTTTCTAAAGCACTCATGCCTTGTGTTTGCTGCTGTCTCACAATTTACATTGTGCACATTTTGATGCCAGCCCTCTATTTGCAATTCAAATACTCATGCAGATTCTGCACCTTTCCACTTTTAGTTGTAATGTGTTTTGCTGGTTATTTAGCTGTCAACTCAGCAAGTATTTAACAGCCGTGTGTGACACAAACATCGGCTAATCTTTTCTAAATTTTACAGGGAACAGATATATAGGACACTGAGTTCATGACATATGTGTTTTATAGCTTTTATTAAAACATAACATGGTAATTATAACACATTTTAAGATTTCCCTGCATTCTTTTTTGTGTGATATATCCCACAACCCTAAATAATGCCATCATGTTTTGTCTTCATTTGAATATGAAAGTAGGTGTTTCATCTGCTGTTAACAAACATTTTTTCACAATTTATCTGTTCCTTATAGGTAACTTCTTCAACTGTTTATAGCCCAATCTAATTTTAGCTATAATTCCCAGCCATTATGGCTATTTTTGATGTTCATCAGCATTTTTAGGAACTTATTTTATGACAAAAAAACTTCTCGTGTCTTGTTCTTGTGTTGTCTTTTTCAATTGCCTTTCTTGTGTACTGTTTTCTACAATGTTGGACTTTGTACTATGCTACAAAATTAGGGGTTCTTTGCATTGTAGGGTGTTAGGGTGTCCTTTGCATTGTTTGCAACTATTGCACATGTTGCACACGTTGCACTTTATTTATTTTTTAAATCTTTTAAACTTAAATTTTAAACTGTGGGGGAAAAAAAAA
>VUQH01089243.1:46110-56214 GCA_015106775.1 Etroplus canarensis | reverse complement strand
GTGCCTCTCTCTGCTCTCCTTTCTGTCTTCTCTGTTCCCTCACCCCCAACCGGTCAAGGCAGATGGCTGCCCCTCCCTGAGCCTGGTTCTGCCGGAGGTTTCTTCCTGTTAAAAGGGAGTTTTTCCTTCCCACCGTTGCCAAGTGCTTGCTCATAGGGGATCATCGGATTGTTGGGGTTTTCCTTTTAACACTGTTTTATCTTTACCGTACAGTGTGAAGCGCCTTGAGGCGACTTTTGTTGTGAATTGGCGCTATATAAATAAAACTGAATTGAAAAATTGAATTAATAAGGGAGTAAAACACAGAGCACAACATTCTTTAGGTTAGTTTCATATCTGAAGCATTGGCAGTTTTTTGCTTGTTTACAGGCTCAAAATGGCCAGAAGGAAAGAATGTTCTTTAGAGACCCATAAGTATAATGTTGCGCTTTGAAAGGAAGGCTATTTAAAGTGAGAAATTGCCATAAAACTTAAAATCGCTTACCATGCTGTTAACTACTCTCTTCAGAGAACAGCACAAAGCGTTGGCTCTGACAAAGACAGAAAAAGGAGTCGGAGGCCCCGATGCACAACTGTGCAAGAAAACAAATATCTGAGTGTGTAGTTTAAGACAGAGACGCCTCACAGGTCGTCAGCTGGCAGCTGCACTAAGCAGTACCCGTCACACACCAATGTCAGCATCAACAGTGAATAGGCAACTTCAGGATGCTGGACTTCAAGGCAGAATCGCCAAGAAAAAGCCATAGCTCAGACTGACCAAAAAAAAAAAAGAAAAGACTGAGACAAAGGAGCACAGAGACTGGACACTGGGAGACTGGAAGAATTTGTTGTGGACAGATGAGTCCAAGTTGAAGGTCTACAGATCAAACAGAAGAATAGTCGTGAGACACAACAAATTAAAAGATGTACGAACAGTGCTTAATAACAACAGTCAAGAATTGTGAAGGCAGCTTGATGGTCTGGGGGTACTTTTGAGGTGGTAAAATAGATTGTACACAGTAGAAGGGACCTTGAGGAAGGAAAGCTATCATAAGATTTTGCAAAGCCATGCTGTACCCCTTGGACAGCATTTGATTGGAGCCACATTCATTCTACAACAGGATAATGACCCAAAACACACCTCCAAAATGTGTCAGCAATATTTAAAGAATAAACAGTCAGCTAGAATTCTGACTGTAATAGAGGGCAACACAGTCTCCGGATCTGACCCTACTGAGCTGCTGTGGGAACAATTTGACCGTATGGATGGAAGACGACTCCAATCCATCCTGCGGGAGATGCTCCAGGAAGGATTGGGGGGGATGTTTGCATAGAACAGTGGAACAGTGTTCATAAAATTATGAATACTATTGACACTGAGCACAGTTTAGGTGACGATCCATTATGCAATTATTGTGTTCAATAAAAGCTAACAATACTCTGAGAGAGGAACAACTTTTGGGAACTGTGGATGGACGGATACCTTGCCATTAGTTCATCCGTCTCTTGGCTTGCTATATAAAATGATGTTTCCATGTTGTACTGACCACTCAATGTACTATAGACTACAAGTTGCATTTTACCCAGACATTTATACAGCACTTTCTTCTATAGGCCTCATGTATTTTATCTACATCACACACGCGGCCAATTTAGAATCAACAATTAACCTAACATGTCTTTGGACTGCGGGAGGAAGCCGGGGTACCCATGGGAAACCAACAGAGGCAACGGGAAAACATGCCAAGTCCACACAGAAAGGCCCCAGCAGGGATTCAAACTAGGAACCTTCTTGCTGTGAGGCGACAGTGCTAACCACCACACCGCTGTTCCGATGTTGCGAAGTAATCAATATGTTACTTTGACAATCACACTTAATCCAGACACACAACCTGTTCGCAAATGGGTTTGTTGGTAATGTCTGAAGACAACTTCCCACTTCCCTAGAGTGCTTGACTCTTTGAGTATACATCAACCCTTTGTTTTCACGCACCTTCCCTACCTCCCTGTAAATATTAAACCTTGTTCACAGCTCTGAGTTGACTTAAGGTCTGGCGTCTGCAAACTCAAAGTACACAGTACTACCAACAAACATATGGCAAACTATGAAGCAGGAATTTTGTTGATGTTCAAAATTCACTTCACACCTACAAATGTCTTTAAAGTTGCTGAAATCGACTTGGTAACTTGGTAACACCTGGCAGAGGTGGAGTCCAAATTTTAACAAAAGTTTCAGCCGCGGTTGAAGTTGCTGATATTAGTCAGTATGTATCCTGCACTGACTCACACGAACACTCTGTCAACACTTCACCATGACTGTTAATTGTGCAAATTGCTGCATTTCAAAGCCTTTTCTAGCCTGGGTTGTTAAATCACAGGTTGCACCTTTATTTGTGCTCTGAAACATCTCGAAATGTATTTTCATGTATTTTCTGAACATGTGAAGTAAATACAAAACCTCTATTACAGGTTTTAGCTTGTCTTGCCTTTCTGCCAGCCAGGCTTTTATTTACACCCGGGAAGTGATGCTTTCAACTGTTGGGAGCTAAATTTCTTCTGCCTGGTTGGTCACAGTAAAAACACACTGGCACTCTGTCCCTCACGCGAACAGGGTATTTGTTGTACTCGAACTATAAATAACCAGAAGAACTGCTTTTTATTAACTTAATTTTCTGCAGGTGACAAGTTAATTTAGTTTTAACCATTTATAAGCTTTTAGACTTTACTCAGGTCGATTTTTTGGTTCCACTGTTATCCTCTGGAAAGCGTTCTCCTTTTCTGTCTTTCTCTGCTGGTACTTTAGCTCAGTTACATCCCTCTTTCTTCCACCCTCTCCGCCTGATCGGTTAGCTGACAGCCGGTTCTCCTGTCCTCTACCTTGCTGGAGTAATTCATCACTCCTTTCCCCCACCACCTCTGAATCTGCGAAGCTTCCCATTCATCCACATCCCACCACCTTCATCCAACCTATTTCTCTATCAAAGTCTCTGACAGCAAAGAAAGATTTTCTCATTTTTCTTTTCCAATATCCCTTAAATATCTCCTTAAAATGTCTTCTACATCAACACACTATTAAAATGTGCAGTATGAAACACTGATGTATCTTTCTGAAACTGTATCCTTTGTCCTTTTCACTACATCTTAAATCCATCTGTAGAAAATCTTCCTCTTGTAAGGAAATCCTGATTTAGCCACTCAGTACGCTCTGTTCTGTCTAGCCATCAGTGATGCATTATGCTATATATCTGCACCCAGTAAATACTGTCTCATCAGTGCTGATCTACCGCTATAAGTCTGCATTTATCAGTCTCCGTCTGAAATCAAAGTGCTGGTTTGTCCACATTAAATAAAGTCTTGTTCCTGCTAATTTGCAAAGATCTGTTTCTATATTCACTAATTACGTTCTCATTATGACTGTTTATTTAGAGGATGCTGCATGTATAAGCTCATCAGTGTTAATCTAATGCCTCATAGAAGCAATGAATGGTATCTAGATGGAATAAAAAGTCTCATTACTGATGATCTGTAATGCTACAGTATCATTTACACACTGACTACTCTCAACAAACATTCCCAGTTGATACAGATGCCAGATACATTTATCTATCTCTCTACTCGGAATGTAAATGTTAAATTCTGTCTGCTACCAGATAAAGCAGTATTAAAGTTAGGTCCATTGTAGTCAACAGGCATTTTTTTTTCCCATCTGCATCGACATCTGGCAGTGTGGCTCTATTCTGGGATGTGGGCAGAGAACCAGTGAGACCCCTCACAGAAAAGAGCAGGCAGATTTGACAGTAAGTGAGAAAGGGCTTGAAAAGGTGTAGCTGGGGTGGAGGTGGGTTGCAAAGTGGCAAGCAGATGTGAAGCTACTGTAAGCAGGGTAATAGTGCACCCTTGAGTTTAACTTTGTGGCCTTCTTGTGCTAACACCATGCTCAGTTTCTGCCTAAATATGTCAGGGAACTTTGCATGCATCTTTCTGTGAGCTTCAAAATATACAGAAATCGTAATGTACGCTCACTGGTCAGTTTATTAGGTACACCTTGCAAGACTACTTGGGTGGGCTGTGGTGTTTAAACAATGCTTAATTTGCACTGAGGGGTCCTAATGTGCCAAAAAATATCCTCCACACCGTTATACCATCACCACCTGCGTGAACTGCTTCTATAAGGCAGGATGGAGCCACGCTCTCATGTTGTGTACACCAAATTCTGACCCTACCATCCAAATGTTGCAGCAGAAGTCGAGACCCATTGGACCAGGCAAGGCTTTTCTATAGCCGAGTTATTATAGTTTTGCATTTTCTAATTAGTCTTTATTTTTATTTTGTTCTGAATTCGGATTAGTTTCAGTTAGTTTCCAGAGTGGGTTTGCTCATTTCAGTTTAGTTTTTATCGTTAGAAAAAGCTTACTTTTAGTTTAGTTTTTATTAGTTTCAGTGTTAGTTTTAGCTTTCTTAATTATTATAATATGGATGGTGTTTGTCGGGGGGTGATTTAAGATGTTTAGATCAGAAATTACAATACAAACACAACACTTTGTGATGGTAGATGAGTCACAATTATGCAAACATCCTGAGTCTCAATAAACAGATGCACCAAAGCCTCATCAAACAAACTGACTGACCAAATTTAACCCAACTGACAAAGACTAGAACTAAGGACATTTCCTGTATGTTTTTATTTTATTTTAGTTAGTTTCCTACGCACACAATGTCGTTTTAGTTAGTTTTGATTTTATTTCAGTTAACTAAAATTATTTTTTTTCATGTAGTTTTAGTTTTTAGTTTAGTTTTAGATAATTATAATAACCTTGTTCTATAGTCCAGTTTTTGTGAGGCCCCCCACAAGCTGTAGCTTCAGTTTTCTGTTCCCAGCTGACAGGAGTGGTACCAGCTGTGGTCTTCTGCTGCTGTAGCCCATCTGCTTCAGGGTTCATGTTCTGTGCTCAGAGATACACTTCTGCATACCTTGGTCGTATCGAGTGGTTATTTGAGTTAATGTTGCCTTCCTATCAGCTCAAAACATTCTGCCACTCTCCTTTGGCATCAGTTAGGTATTTTTACTCAGAGAGCTGCCACTCACAGGTTAGTTTCTGTTTTTCAGACTGGTCTCTGTAAATCCCAGAGACGGCTGTATGGGAAAATTCCAGTAGATGAGTTTATGAAATACTCATATTAGCTCTTCTTCCTCATTCCTCACTGCTTTAAACTTCAGCAAATTGTCCTGACCATGTCTACAAGCTTAAATGCATTGATTTACTATCATGTGATTGACTGGATTTACCTGATTTAATGAGCACCAACAAGTGTACCTAATAAAGTGGAGTCAGACAAATGAAATATGCAATTCCAGTGTATTTTAAATAGAGACTGTTATGTATCTGGGAGATTTATTTGGCTCGTTATTATAATTTTAATTTTAGACCACTGGAAATGTTGTAGGCCAAAATGAAAGGGATCATGATGTAGGGAGAAGCACACACAAACGGGCCAACAGAGAGAGCAGAAGGCAGTGAAGTTGCAGAAGAAAGCAGACTGTAAATCTGCCTCTTCCTCTTCCTAATAAATCCTGAGTGATCAGTTGTAAAGGAAGTGATCTGGACTCTTTACTGTGCATTTTTTAGGACCACTGAATCAGAAAGTGCTGAGCTGGTGCTGATCTAGAAGTGGCATTTCTACGCGTCCACTGACTGCTGGCTGCTGAGCAGAGCAGGACGGTTGCTTGGCTGGATTACAGACTGACTGATGGACCAAGTGGGTAATTTGATGGCTCACTGAGGTTTATTTTCCAGGCAAATTTAAAGCCTGACCTTACTGAAGACAAATTCCATATTCACGCCTGTTAGGCGGGAATAATGTCCAGTTCGAAACATCATTCAGTTTCTATTATTCATTTGCAAAAATCAGGCAAAAATTTCTGCAGCTGATACCTCAAACCAAAATTATGTATATATTGATAAGTACTACCGACTAAAATACAAATTTAGATTACATATGTTTGTGTTACACTGAAAGCAACGTTGCACATTAGACACTGACATGACAGTCCTCAGGTTTTTGAAAGGTACAGAGGTATGGGGGTTTTTATTGCACTGCATTTGTGTCCTTTTGGACAATGTGTATGCATCCTATGCAGATATGTTTGCATGCCCTCTTGTTTGCAATGGTGATGGACAGATTGACAGATTGACGTGTGATGTGGATGATGCTGTGTGTAGGTTGAAAGCTGTTCCAGAGCAGGGCAGGTAGTGACAGTGGTGCTCAAAAAAATGCCAAGAACTCAGCTGGTATGCCTCCCCCTCAAAACTGGACCCTGTGTGATCTTGACCTTTGACCCCATAATCTCTTAAATGTTATCAGATCTTATTTCCATCATACCCCCCCCCACTTGGTTTCACTTTGCTCTTCTCTGCAGCTGACTGAAGGACCAACAACAACGCAAGCAAAGAGTGGCCCACAGACTGGTTGTTTGTGACACTGCCCTCTAGGGCAGTAAACAGCTATGACATATAGACGACAGTTTGCAAAGCTGTGGACAGGCTCTGTAGAGGACCGGTGCACAAACATGTTTTGAACCGTTAGCTGAGGAAAACTTGAAGTTTGTGTCTCACCTCAACCGAGCAGCTGTTCTGCAGTGCCACTTTTCCCACTGACCAAACCAGACAAAGCAGGTGAATAGAGACTGGTCTTTTCAAAGCCTGAATGAGCAGTTGTAACCTTCTCCATCTTGTTTTGGCTGATCTCTAGGAGTCACCACAATGGGTCGCCTGCCTCCATCTCACCCTATCCTTTGCATCCTCTTCCCTCACACCAACTCTCTTCATGTCCCCCCTCCACGACATCCACAAAGCTTCTCCATGGACTCTCTTTCCTCCTGCCTGGCAGCTCCATCTTCAACATCCTTTGTCCAATATATCCACTATCCCTCCTCTGAACATGTCCAAACCATCTCAGCCTTGCGTCTCTGACTTTATCTCCAAACTCCTCAACTTTAGCTGTCCCTCTGATGTACTCATTTCTAATCCTGTCCATCCTAGTCACTCCCAGAGAAAATCTCAACATCTTCAAGTTTTCCAAATCCAGCTCTGCCTCCTGTTTTTTTGTCAGTGCCACCATCTCCAAACCATACATCATAGATGGTCTCACTACTGTCTTGTAAACCTTCCCTTTCACTCTTGCTGCTATCCTTCTACTGTAAATCGTCCCTGACACTCACTGCCACCACGCCACCCTGCCTGCACCGTCTTCCTCACCTCTCTCGTGTGCTGTCTGATGTGTTGGATGGTTGACCCCAGGTATTTAAACTCATCCACCTTCACTACCTCTACTCCCTGCAGCTTCACCATTCCACCCTGCCTCCCTCTGCTAACTTTTATTCCTCTTCTCTCCAGTGCATACCTCCACCTCTCCAGGCTCTGTTCCACCTGAACATCATAGTCCACGGAGACTCCTGCCTGACGCAATTTGTCAATCTGTCCATCACCACTGCAAACAAGAAGGGGCTCAGAGCCGATCCCTGATGTAATCCCACCCCCACACTGAACCTATTTGTCACTCCTTCCACACACCTCACCACTGTCCCACTGTCCTCATACATGTCCTGCACCACCTTCACATACTTTTCTGTCACTCTTGACTTCCTCATACAATTCCACACTTCCTCTCTTGGCACCCTATCATATGCTTTCTCTAGATCCACAAAGACACAGTTCATCTCCTTCTGACCTTCTCTATACTTCTCCATCAACACTCTCAAAGCAAACATTGCATCTGTTGTACTTTTTCTCGGCATGAAGCCATACTGCTGTTCGCTGATGGTCACCTCTCTTCTTAGCCTAGCTTCAGCATCTTTTTCCCATATATTCATGGTGTGGCTGATCACCTTCATACCGCTTTAGTTAAAACAGCTTGGAATCCAGCTCAGTAAAGGCCAGCTGGTGCAACAGTCCTTCGAATAAAAGCCTGTTGTGCTGGACTAAAGGAAAAGAGAGGAGAGAAAAAAAAAACAGAAAAAATGTTGATTTGGATGCAACTTGGCTTAAAATGTTTCCACAAGAAAACACTTCAAAAATGCCCCTGTCCCCAGAGTATTCAGAGTGAGAGTATGATGCCTCCTAGCTTGAAAATAAACATGTTTTTAACACAAAACTGTTTGCTGGTCAACAGGAAATGGAAAATGTCCCAGAGGTACAAGGAATGGATCCCATCACGACCGAAAGTCAATTTTTCGTGTTCTGTTTGCCCAAACAGCATGTGAAATAGAGATGTACTTATAATACCCAGTGCGTGTGCTGCTTGACACGTGAAGGATGTAAATTAATGCATGTGAAGTGTCATTGTTCTTCGAGTACCCTCACTTAGAGAGAAAACTCAGCGGTTAATGGAATGCATGTAAACAAAAACAAACAATAAGTGCAGGATAGATATCAAAACAAATATCACAGCCAGACATTTAATTAACCCTTTTCTCAAGATAATTAACATTCGGCATGCTTGTAGTGGCTTGGCTGTAGATGTAAAATGAGTTTAAAAGATAATGAACAGGGGACTGCATTAGAGTCTACATTTATTTATATATTTCTCCATCTGTAGCATCATGTGCTGCCACGGTATCTGTGATGTAAATCCCTCTCGTAGGATTTGTTTTGGGTTTTTTTCTGTCATTAAATTTGCAATTACTGAGTCAAGATTCCTAACAAAGCAGCACTGATGTCACAGAGTAATATCTGTCACATTGGAGGAGATTCCTTCTCTCCTTTTCTCCTTTTCATTTGATGCTCCCGTGGCTCCTTTGTAAACAAGAACCTTTGCAGCTCAGGGGGCCGTTTTACATGAACACACACACACACACACACTGCGCCAAAACAAACTAAATCTATTCAAGACAAATATCCCAGAAACTTCACATTTCTGTTTTTTTCTCTCCCTTTTTTGTCATTCTCTTTCCCTTTCATGCAGCCTGCTTATCTCTTGCCCGGCGGAGGAAGAGAAGATGAGATCAATTTTCAGGATCAGACCTTGATTAAATATCGACAAGGCCAGGCTCTCCCTCAGAAAGCAACTCTTTGATCACAAGATGAAAAGCTTTCAAAGTGCCCATCATTGTCTCAAATCAAACTTATTAAAGTTCGGCATGCATACCGCCGAGCCCCAAAGCACACAAAAGTGCAAAATTATACCCCTTTGTAACGTAATTGTAGGCATTCGATACAATTTCAGTGTTTTCAGAGTCCCCGAAGCAAAGCGTGATTACAGATAGTAAAAAGAGAACTTATCTGTCCATTATCTGGCTATTCAAGATTTTTCCCCAGCTTGAATATTGATGCTTGAAATTAGATTGCAATTTTCTGCTGTCTATGACTGAATGTCTTTTAAAGGCTCTTTTAAAAGGAGTCTACGAAGTTTCACTAAACTAAAGACGATTATAAACTTTTTGGAGGTGAGCCAGCGAAGAACAAGCAGACTGATATTTTCCAGCAGTTTTCACACATAAAGAGTGATGCCGAAGTTTTGTGTTTTACTTCAGTTCATCTCAGTTTGATGGCACGTCCTTCCTTTCTTTGGCGTTTTTGTGCTTGTAGTAATGGTTGGCACGGTATTTGGCAAGGTGGAAGATATTTTGCAGCTAAGCAGGACCAATATGTATCAACAACATATGAGCAAGCAGTTATTACTGAGTCTACTACTGAGTTAGCCAAGAGGTATAATCTCTCCAGCATGTCCTGGGCCTTCCCCAGGGCATCTTCCCAGTAGGGCATGCCTGAAACATCTCACCTAGGAGGTGCCCAGGAGGCATCCTAGTTAGATGATTGAAAGACCTCAGCTGGCTCCTTTTGATGTGGAGAAGTAGCAGCTCTACTCTGAATCCCTCCTGAATGGCTGAGCTCCTCACCTTATATTTACAGGACAGCCCAGCAAGTGCACATAAAATGTGCCTTTTTATCTTTTGATGAAGCAAAACAGATATATTTAAACCAAATAAATATACCCAATATACCCAAAATTCTGAAACCTAGCAAATCAGTACTGGTACCTAAAACATACCAAACAGCATGCCAAAAACAAAATGTAAAAATATTTTCATACAAGACTCAAAGCCCAGTCTCTTTGTCAAAGGTTAGG